>JAYESA010000020.1:29737458-30009479 GCA_036927795.1 Iris macrosiphon | reverse complement strand
ATCGTTTGGAATGAATAATTCGCATATATATATATATATATATATATATATATATATATAAAAGAGATAGAGAGAGGCGGATTATTCATTCCAAATGATCAACATGTTTATTCTTGTCATAGTCAAGTATATATATATATATATATATATATATATATATATATATATATATATATATATATATATATATATATATATAAAAGGGATCAGGATTCTTTTATTTTACATCTTCCAAATATTTTTTTTACTCACATCGATGGATGGTACTTTAAGTCATCTAATTTTAACCGTTAATTTATCAACGGTTAAGATTAGATGACTTAAATTACATCCAACATGTTTGAATAGGGAGATGTTTGGAAATAAAAAAAAATGTGTGGGAATACCTATTGTTCCTTTTATATATATATATATATATATATATATATATATATATATATATATATATATATATATAGTAACATGTACGTGAATTGCACGTGCGTAAATAAATTGTTTAAAAAAAAAATTAAATATGAAATTATTATAAATATTGTCGTTCCTGGAAATGGAACTAAAGAAACCAAAAAAAATACCTCCCACCTTAACCACTTGAGTTAGAATTGTTTAGTTATAAATAAATAATATTAGGTAGTTAAAGAATTAGATTTTTATAATAAAAAAAATTAGTTGAATATTTACAAATTCTTTAAACGGCTCAATTTTTAACCGCTTCAAAGAATATATATATATATATATATATATATATATATATATATATATATATATATATATATATTTGAGAAAGGATAGACATTTTCATCCTTTTTGTGTCCCCAAGTAACTTCCTATTCACACCCGTTGGATGTAATTTAAGGCATCTAATCTTAACCGTTGATAAATTAACGGTTAAGATTAGATGACTTAAAGCACCATCCAACGGTGTGAGTAGGAAAGATGCTTGGGGATGCAAAAATGGAAAGATTTTGACCCCTCCTCATATGTATATATATTTATCAACGGTTAAGATTAGATGACTTAAACAAGATCCAACAGCAGTGAAAGAGGGGATGCTTGAGGAATAAAAAAATGGGGGATCTTGATCCCTCCTTATATATATATATATATATATATATATATATATATATATATATATATATATATATATATATATATATGGATAAATGGGATATGAGTCATGCACATGTGGACCAATAGGAAGGGATTTCTACATCCTATATGCACTAGTACACTCCATTCCTATTGGTCCACATGTGCATTGGCTCATGTAGGAATATAAACTATGTCGCATATTCCCTTTTTCTTATATATATATATATATATATATATATATATATATATATATATATATATATATATATATGAGGAGGGATCAAGGTCTTTCCATTTTTGCATCCCCAAGCATCTCCCTACTCACACCGTTGGATGGTGATCTAATCTTAACCGTTAATTTATCAACGGTTAAGATTAGATGACTTAAATTACATCTAACTGATGTGAATAAGAAGATGTTTGAGAATAAAAAAAATTATTGGTGTTGTTTCCTTTGTGTCACGCCACAATCTTCCGCAAACTCAATCGTCCCCGCTGAACGTGCACAATGTTGCAGCTCTCCCGTAGGACAATCGTTCTCATCAGGACATGATGCCGTACGAGCCTGGAGTTGCGCTCGCATAAGACGATGTTGTCAAACATCAAAGTTATCATCGAAACGACCAAGTTGCAGCCAAAGTCAAGTATTGTGTACCAAGCACACATCAAAGTATACGCATCGAAGCTCTCGATAGGGTCCAATAAAAATGCCACAAGGGAGAATACCACAAAGGCGATGCAACACTCTTGTTCTTTCTCTTGTCCACATAGGTACGTACCATTCATACATCATGTCCCGTATATCCAAGCAGTGCCACTACACCTGCGTACCTGAAATAATATCCACAAACATGGATCAGTACACAGCCGTACTGGTGAGCGGGGTAACCCACTCGTCTAAACCGACTCTAAGTAGAATAGTGAATGCAAACAGTTATATGGTAATCTTTCTACTTGAATCATAGATTCTTTTCATGGCAGAGATATGACATGTTATGAAAAATTGTAAAGCAAGTTAAACATGCAAGCATTCAAGCAAAATATACAAGCAGATATATATCCAACTAAAAAGGAAACTAGCATGCAAACCATCCTACTCAAACCCAAGCAACGCGTGAACCTATCGAACCACAATCCAAGCCTCAATATCCATCCTCAAACCAAGACAAAGCCCAAGCCCAAGCCTTATAATCTAATCTTCGATATGCACACTCTTGCCGAGGTAAGGTGGCCGCCGCCTACACGAAAAGCATAAAGCAAACCCAAGCAAAGCAAACCAACTCTTATCTATATGAAGTCATTGGCTAAGCCATAAAGGACTGATCAACTACAGTTCTACTCGATCCAGCGCTGAGTAGCTAGCCCGCCTGGTCGCATCGAACTACCGGCACCGCGCCCAAGGCACGTTACCATTTATTTTATCCATGGCCGAACGGTCCCGGTGCCCGGAGCATATCCCATTCGAGGAAACTAAACCCTGTGTGCAACAGGTTATCCGTGACCGATGCAGACACCAAGTAGGTATGACAAGAGAATGGAGCATTCTCGCCCCACCAAACGATCCTAGCCTTATCCCAACCAACTATCCAATACCATTCTCCAACTTATAACCCAAGGCACCATCTCAAATTATCCCCTTAGGCACTATGCCGCTTCGACACAATGCTCCAATTGGTGCAACACCCCTCGCTCAAAAAAATCCCGTGGCAAAATGCCCTCACCGATGCAGTTATCCGGTTTCGAACCACAACTTCTTGTTTTGTATGACAAAGCGCCCAACTGATACTCGTGCACGGATGCACGCTCGATCGCCCATCCGAATTGCCTCGACGTTCCAACCAAGATCAACCACTCACTCGAACTCCAACTGCCTACAAAAGCTCCAACTGCCCAACGCAAAACCAACTCAAGCCACAAATCATATCCAACCAAATGACGCACACTCTATGCATGCCACAGTATAGTAATTTCCAAGTTTTAGTCCAAGTGTTCAAGCTATTATGTGTGTTCCATATTATTAGGCATGAAGGAGTAGAGGAGAAGGGACAGAGTCCACTTTCCAAGTCAGATTCTGCTAAGCACCATGCCTTACCGATATGGCTGATCCCTTGAATCCGTGGTCCGGACGTAAAGCACAATCTACTCAACTGGTATGACCGTGCGAGCAGGCCGTGCTCTCCAAATCATTCGACCGATCGGACTAAGAAAGACGGCGTTATCGCTCTAAATTATGCTATCCCGGTGCTGCTGTGAACGAATATCTGATTCCATCAAACTCCGCTTGCGATCTGCACATAAAACCAACTCAATCAATACTTGTTTCCAAATTCAACAAATCAAAATATAACTAGCTAATGCCTCATTCAATCCGACTCAGCATAATGCACCGTGCGGTTATGGGATATTACACTTTGGACTAGTAAAAATAGTCCCACATTGGCCACACCACAAAGTGGATATCTCAATATAATACTTTATATGAGTTGAGGTGTGCACATGGGGTATGGTGGGGCACATGGGTGCCATGTGGGAGTATTTTTCTAGGAGAAAAAAAGATTAACTCCTCAATGTAAGCATTTATGCATTTTATCATTCTCTTGGAATTATTTCTATATGAGCTAAACCCCAAAGCGACTCGGACTAGGGCTCGGGCTCAAGGGCGCAAAGTGGCACTTTGTTGGGCCCGCATGGGCGGGTCTCATGCGTGGTCGCATGGGCGGGTCACATGGGCAAGCCGCATGGGCTGTCGCATGCGCTTCTGCTGCTGCGGATATCTTTGAACGGTTATGAAAATATATGGTCTGTTATTTATATCCGTTTTTTGTGAAATTTGAAATTAATTCGTGCCTACCTTTTAGGGATTCATAATTAATATGTTCCTATCTTTCCGTAACTGCTGGACGGCTAGGATTTTCACCCTTTCTCTATAAATACTCTGTTCGTGCATATTTGAGAATTTACTTCAAAAATTAGGAGACGATGAGAGTTGCTGCTGCTACTACCATTGGATTCCAGGGAGTTTGTGCGAGTCCAGACAGAGGTGACAACGAGCGTTCCAGAAGTTCTTCGTGAACTTGCTGGTTCTTGAAAGCAGATCGTGTGGGGGCGAATCTTGCTTTGAGCAACGGTGATCTTTATCACCCCAGCAAGCAAAGTCTCTTCTTCTTTTTCTTCTTCTTCCTCCTCTCTTCTGTGAGTTGTAACTTTGTTCTTTCCGTCTACAACTGCGATTGCAAGGAAGAACGAGAGGTTCCTTTTTTGGTTTCTTGTAACTGCTAATTGTAATCAGGATCCTTATATATATTTTTTTTCGTGGAGATCGAGAATAGTCAGAGTGAAAACTTTTGTCAGAACCTCTGATCTCGACCTCGCAGTTTTCTATCGTTAATTTAGCCTCGGGAATAACAATCTCAAAGCAAGATTCCAGAAAGATGGAGAACAACCGTGCGAAACTTCTCGATACAAGTTTTAACAAACTTCATAAGTTTGACGGAGATCATTACTACGCTTGGAAGAGGAAGGTCTGTCTTAATCTTCAACTCGCAGAAGTGGACTACGTTCTGACAAAACCAGAGACGATTGTTCCAGATAGTGATGATGCTACTGTTCGGGCAATTGCTACTATAACTACTAAGCAGAACAAGTGGAGAAGAGACAACAACCTTTACAAGTTGTCGATTCTGAACTCCATAAAGGATACTCTGGCGGAGTCATACAGCAAGACGGACCATGCTAAGGTCGTCTGGGAGTCTCTAGACAAGTATTACAAGGAGGACGAGAACCGCAACAAGATTCATGTGACTGAAAATATCTGGAACATGCGATTTGAGGACGACAATACTATGTTGTCTCAAGTCAAGGAGTTTCTCAAGTTACGTCAAAAACTTAAGGATGATGATATGCCCTTAAACGACGCATTTGTCGTAGGGGGTATTGTGGCCAAGCTCCCGCCAGGATGGAGCAATTTTATCTCGGACATGCACATGAAAAAGATGCAAATTAGCCTTGATCAACTACTGCACATGTCACGCCCCAGTCCCAAGATACGTAGGACTAGGAATACGTAACACGCCAGCCGTATGTATACGAACTCCAATATATGGAAACCATATACACACGTACGATGTACATGAATATCCAATCCACCAGTGGTAATATACTGTCAACAAGTCACACACAATCTATATCTCATCCACAGCACAAATAAATAAACAAATAGAAATAAATAACTGAATATCAAATAGAAAGTCTCAAAGTATGATAGTCGGATGGAAACAAATCCACTAGAAATCGACTATACTAAAACTACTAAAAGAGAGAAGTGGATCAAACTCCAATATAAGATAAATGTCTATGAAAGAAATAGAAACTATAATCTCTAACAGCTACAACGAATCACAGATACTCCGAAGGTAAGACCTCCTCAGTCTGATAAGAAGTGTCAGGTCCAGGTCCATACTCCTGTGGATACTCTTGCTCGTCTATATCTGGAAAGGTACCAGGTCCTCAGAGGGACATAACAAGATACATATAAACATGCCAATAAAGTACTAAAAAATAAACATCCAATGGGGTCGCCTAACCTTCTAAGTGAATGCAGTTTGAGAACAACTTTCCAACAAGTGGGCTATCTGGATAAAATAGGATTGGCGTGATTATCTTGGAGATTCAGGGGCCTACAAAGCATGTCATCTTTTGAACGACAGAGGCCGCCTGATAATATATAATATATAGTGGCCATCATGACCGCGCATCTCCGGCGGAGGGTACGGGTTACACAAGGAAAGTGCAAAGGAGCCCAAATGCCTTACTTGTTGTTCTTCCCACCCTATGCTCTAAGCATGTCACATCTATGACACGATAAAACCTCTAAATAACTGCCAGGTCTACTAGCATAAAAAGTTTTTATCGGCAGTTATCCCTATCCGTCGTACGACCTATACGTACCAGTGGCCAGCCGAGTACGCAAGTTCGTGTCCTACATGTGACTCACACTTGTACAAGAATAGTGTCATGGCCAATGAAACATAAGAATGCCTCATGATAATGGGGTGGTCTCATAAATTAGGTCCAATGCATATACATAATAAAAATATAATACGATGACACCGTCGTTGCACCCAAGTTTTCTTGGACGCGCAGTTTATATAACGGTTTAAAATATATGAATTAAATAAATAGAAATAAAACATGCATGCAATATATGGAATATAAATAACAGTACAATGGCAATGTATACTTGCCTGGCAAGCAATCTGTATAGTGTAATCGTCCAGATGTCAAGGACACGGGATCAAAAACTACGACCTCCGAACAAACGTCTCCGGATGCTGAAATAGACATCACCAACATTTCCGGAATTAGCGAGATAGCTAAAAATTACTACCCTTTCGTCTAATTTGGACACAGTGAAAAAACGGTGATTTCGGATTAAAGTGGGGTCCACATGTGGCCCACGTTGCACCAAAAAGCGTGTCAAGGGTAAAGGTTTCTAAATAGGACAAATTCTAGGTCAACCCAACTCTAAATGTCAGTACGAACTCAAAGGTATGTCCAATTTTGAATTCCAGTGAGCCGAACATAATTTTGCCCAAAAGGTCAACCGTGGGGCCCGCAATCAGGTGGTTTGGTCAACTGTCTCAGAATTGCGTGAAAATTGGATCACAGGACCACCGCAATACCACAAGTCCAGTGGCGTAAGTTTTATCGCATTCTGAAGAGCGTATACTAAATGGCACGGGATTTTGCAAAAATTGTGATACGAAGAATTTTTACGGACACGGGCTGATTCCGACGCGCACACGCGTCCGAATCAGTTTTCGCGAAAACCCACACTTCTGGGTATACCGTGTGCGCCTTTCGGTGCACTTGGAATGCGACAGGGCGGTCCCGTTTGGCGGAATGCGCTCCGTATCACAATTTCTGGAAGTTGAAAAAGTTAATTTTTCGTGATTTTCAATCTGATTAAATTCTACATACAGCAACAAATAAAATATTATATTTAACAGGAATTAATCTCGGTTAGATGGTCTTCGCATAGCAAGAAGAATAACTAAATTCGGATCTTTGTGGTGGGAGATACGAGTCCTTAAACATGGGTGATTATCGTAGTTTTCTGCGATCTAAAAGTTGTTATTTTTTGCCAACTTAGTCTCTGTTTTCGCCTAGGTTTACACGCTGTTCGAGATAAACTAACACACAGTATTGGAAGAGGGATAGGTCATGAACATACCGGTAAAGAGGGGGTCAAGTTTGGTCGAGCGATGGCGCGGAAAAAGGAGCGTGAACAGGGCAAAGTTGCTGTTCAAACTGCTGTGTATTTCGGTCGTGGCGCGGCTCGGACGTCGGACGTGCGGTCACTCCGGTGCTGCGGGCGGTGTCCGCGGTGAACGGCGGCGTCTCTGGTTCGAGAGGATGGGGGAGATGAAGAATTTAGGATTAGGGTTAGGTTTATAAGTGTTCGTATATATATAGATATATATAGCGGGGGGGGTCTCGTTCGCGCGGCTGTGGGTGAATTAAGTTGCCGCTGCTGCTGCTTTAGTTTTCTTAACGGGTAGGGTAGGTAACGGGTCGGGTTGGTTAGGGTTTTGATTCATTTTCATTCATTTTCCTTTTTTTTTCTTTTCCTTTTATTCTCTAATCTATTTTTATTTTTATTTTTATTTCTATTTTCTTTTCTTTTTCTATTATTCCTTTTAATAAACCATATATATATATATATATATATATAGAAATTCTAGAAATTTTATTAGTGCATACAATAAATCTACTCAGCTGTCCAAAGGGTCTCCTATATGAAAATAATTAGGATAAAATTATAATTGCTCCATAAAATCTCTAAATGCACAATTACCTAAAAATAAAAATTTTATAAATTCTTTTTTTTAATTAATAATTACTATAAATCAATTAAATAATTACTTAAATACTTAATACGGTTTTTAAGATTAGAGATTTTATAGCACAACATTCATGTTAAAGATGAGCTGATGGCTCAAAATAAAGTGGACACGTTGTCCAAGCAGTTGGCAAAAGCCAACTTGGTGCATGCGGGCGACTCCAAAGGGAAGAAGAAGGCTTCTCAATACAAGAAGAAGGACTTCAACCATCTCAGGGTGAAGTCGGCTTCGTTCAAGTCGAAGCCAAAGCCCAAGTCAGAAGTGACTTGCTTCAACTGTGGCAAAAAGGGCCATTACCGGAGAGACTACAGATCTAAACCCAAATAAACAGAGCAAGGTGAGCCTAATAAGGTTGCTATGATTGCGCATGTTGTGACGACTAGTGTTGACACTGACTGGTGGGTAGACACTGGCGCATCCGGCCATGTTTGTTCGAAGATTGAGTTATTTACCACCTACAAGCCTACAACTGAGAAGGTCATTGTGGCAAACTAGGCACAAGATGAAGTACTTGGGACCAAAATGGTGATACTAAATCTGACTTAGGGGAAGTCACTGACGCTTTAGGATGTGAAGCACGTATCGGTAATAGTCAAGAATCTGGTCTCAGGAAGTCTTCTCTGCAACATAGGCTTGAGGATGAACATCAATGCTGGACAGATGACGATGTCGTACAAATAAACATACTTCGGAAAAGTATTTTGTACCAAAAGGATGTTCAAACTTTAGCTTGTAACTCCTGCAAACAATATTAATGCAGTCTCTTCTTCTGGTTACTCTCTTGAGCTATGGCATAATAGACTAGGACATGTTCACTGTAAAAGGATAAACAAGATATCTAGTCTAGGGCGTATCTCCAAATGTGGGGGTAAGGAGGTGGAGAAGTGTGAGGTTTGTGTGCGGACAAAGATTAGAAGAAAATCGTTCAAACGGGTTAACCGAAGCACATATCTTCTGGAGTTGGCGCACTCGGATATCTGTAACTTCAAACAGTTCTCCACAAAGGCCATAATGAAGTATTTTATTACATTCATCGACGAATACTCGAAGTATGCATTCGTCTACCTTCTCAAGTCAAAAGATAAAGCGTTCGAGAAGTTCAAGGAGTTCAGGGCTGAGGCTGAACGTCAAACAGGGCAACAACTCAAGAGACTCAGAATTGATCGAGGTGGAGAGTATAGGTCTATTGAGTTCGCATTATTCTGCAAAGAACATGGAATTGTCAATGAGACAATTGCTCCGTATTCTCCTCAATCAAATGGAGTAGCTGAAAGAAAGAACATGATGTTGACAGAGATGATGAACTCAATGTTGTTAACTGCAGGTCTTCCAAACTGCTTCTGGTGAGAAGATGAGCTTATGGCTACGTTCATTCTAAACAGAGTGTCATACGCTACTTTCGATATCACTCCTCATGAACTCTGGTTCAAAGTTAGACCCAACTTGAATATCATTCGAGTGTGTGGGTGCCTGGCGTATGTGAAGCTTCCGGACTTGAAGATTCAAAAGCTGGGTATGAGGACTACCAAAACCATCTTCCTGGGATATGCTGAAAAGAGTGATAATCGGAGGTTTCTTGATATTTAGCCAAATCATATCATTGAATCTCGTAACGCAAAATTCTTTGAAGATAAGTTTGCAAAGCACAAGAACATTGTTATCACAAATATTCTGGAGAATAGTATGAGTGCACAAGAGGGCAACACTTCTGTCATGCCCCAGTCCCCAAATACGTAGGACTAGAAATACGTAACACGCCAGTCGTATGTATACGAACTCCAATATATGGAAACCATACACACACGTACGCTGTAAATAAATATCAAATCCACAAGTGATAATATATTGTCAACAAGTCACACACAATCTATATCTCATCCACAGCAAAAGTAAATAAATAGGAATAAATAACTGAATATTAATATGAAGTCTCAAAGTATGCTAGTCGGATGGAAACAAATCCATTGCAAATCGACTATACTAAAACTACCAAATGAGAGAAGAGATCAAACTCTAATATAAGATAAAAGTCCACAAAAGAAATAGCAACTAGAAAAATCCATCGGTTGCGATGAATCAAAGGCACTCTGAAGATAAGACCTCCTCAGTATAGTATGAAGCGTCAGGTCCGGGTCCGTACTCCTGTGGGTACTCCTGCAAGTCTATACCTCGAAAGGGATCAGGTCCTCAGAGGGACATAACAAGATACATAGAAGCATGCCAATAAAGTACTAAAAATAAACATCAAATGGGTCACCTAACCATCTATGTGAATGCAGTTTGAGAATAACTTTCCAACAAGTGGGCTATCTGGCTAAAATGAAATTGGCATGATTCTCTTGGAGATTCAGGGGCCTAAAAAGTATGTCGTCTTTTGAACGCCAGAGGCCGCCTGATTATATATAATATATAGTGGTCATCATAACCGCTCATCTTCGACGGAGCGTACGGGTTACACAAAAAAAGTACAAAGGAGCCAAAATGCCTTACTTGTTGTTCTCTCCACCCTATGCTCTAAGCATGTCACATCCATGACACATAACTGCCAGGTCTTCTAGCATGAAAAGTTTCTATCGGCAGTTATCCCTATCCGTCGTACGACCTATACGTACTAGTGGCCAGTCGAGTACGCAAGTCCGTGTCCTACATGAGACTCACACTCGTGTAATAACTGTATCATGGCAAATAAAACTTAAATGCCTCATGATAATGGGGTGGTCTCATAAGCTAGGTCAACATGCATATATATAATAAAAACATAATACGACGCCACCGTCGTTGCACCCAAGTTATCCTTGGACGTGCAGTTTATATAGCAGTTTAAAATATATGAACTAAATGACAGAAATAAAATACATGCACCATAAAGAATATAAATCATAGTACAATGGCAAGGTATACTTGCCTGACAAGCAATCTGTAAAGTTTAAGCGTCCCGATGTCAAGTACACAGGATCATGAACTAAGGCCTCCGAATAAACGTCTTCGGATGCTGAAATAAACATCACCAACGTTTCCAAAATCAGCGAGATAGCTACAAAATACTACCCTTTCACCCAATTTGGACACGGGCAAAACGATAATTTTAGGTCAAAGCAGGGTCCACATGTGGCCCACTTTGTACCGAAAAGCGTGCCAGAGGTAAAGGTCTCTAAATGGGACAAATTATAGGTCGAACAAATTCTAAATGTCAATCCGAACTCAACGGTGTCCAATTTTAGATTCCGGTGAGCCGAACACAAATTCGCCCAAAAAGTCAACCGTAGGGCCCGCCAATAGGCGACTTGGTCAACTGTATTGGAATTGCGTGAAACTTGGGTCACAGGACCAGCGCGATACCATGAGTTCAATGGCGCAAGTTTTATCATATTCTGACGAGCGTACACTAAATGGTGCGGTATTTTGCAAAAGTCGTGATACGAAGATTTTTTGCGGATACGGGTTGATTCCGACGCACACACGCGTCCAAATCAATTTTCGCGAAAGCCCACACATCAGGATATACCATACGCGCCTTTCGGTACAATTGGTATGTGACGGGGCGGTCCCGTTTGGCGGGACGTACACCTTATCGCAAATTTTGAAGGTTTTAAGAACAAGTTTTTCATGATTTTTAACCCAGTTTAATTCAGCATATAACACCAAATAAAATAATGTAATTTACAGAAAATAATTTTGGTTATATGGTCTTCACATAGCAAAAAATATTTTAAGTTTGGATGTCTGTGGAGGAAGATATCGGTCCCTAAACATGATCATCGCAATAGTTTTTCTGAAGTTAAAAGTTATAGTTTTTCTCCAACTTGGTCTCGATTTTTACCTAGGTTTTAGCGATGTACGATGGAAACTAATTAACAGAGTTGGAAGGGGGATAGGTCGTGAACATACCGGTGAAGACGAATCAGAATTTGGTCGAGCGTTGGAACGAAAAACTACGCGTGAAGTCGAGGTCGTCACAGTCAGATTCTGTGCGGCGTTCACGTGGGTGTGCAGTCGCGGACGCGGTGGCGGCTGCGTTTGCTCCGGTCGGTGGCGCGGTCTGGGCTGGAGGTCGGCGACGGCGCTGGGTTGGTGTCGTGGAGGAGACAGGTTTAGGGTTAGGGTTTTTCTTTAATTTGATGTGTATATATATATATATATATATATATATATATATATATATATATATATATATATATATAAGGGAGAGAAGGGAGCGGGAGGGGGGGTCTCGTTTGGCCGCGGGTGCTACCGTGGCTGGGTGTGGATCTCCTGGCAGCGGGTTTAAGGATTTTTGTTATTTAGTTATTATTATTATTATTATTATTATTATTATTATTATTATTATTATTATTATTATTATTATTATTATTCCTTTTCCTTTTCTTTTTCTTTTCCTTTCTTTTTCTCTTTTATTCTATTACTATTTATTATGTATATATATATATATATATATATATATATATATATATATATATATATATATATATATATATATATTTATGGTATAAAAAAATTCTAAAAGTATATTTGTACATAAAAATAATCTTTCATCCTTCTACAACGATTTTTCTACATAAAAAGATAAAATAATAGTTTTCCTCCATAAATTTCTAAATGCATATTTACCTAATAATTAAATTTCAATCAATTATATTTTCTAATTAACTAATAAATACTATAAATAAATTAAATGATTAATTGAGTAATTTATACGGTTTTAAAATTAGGGGTTTTACAACTTCCAATAAAGATGTAGTCCAAGAAGAAGTTGTCATTACAGAGACAATGTTTGAACCAGAACTCGCAGAGCCGGTGTCTAAGCGAGTAAGGAGACACAAGGACTTCAGAGATAATTTTGTCACCTTTCATGTAGAAGCAGACCCGCTTACCTATGATGAGGCGGTGAAGACCAGAGATGCTGTCTTCTGGAAGGAGGCTATCAATGATGAGTATGACTCAATAACCTCCAACAACACTTGGGTGTTGATCGATCTACCTGAAGGAGCAAAACCAATCGGATGCAAGTGGATCTTCAAGAAGAAGATGAAGGCTGATGGAACTGTTGACAACTTCAAGGCAAGACTGGTTGCTAAAAAAATTTCTCAAAAGCAGAGGATTGACTACTTCAACACATATGCACCAGTAGCATGGATGACGATCATCAGGATGTTGATTGCTCTAAATATAATTCACAAGGTAGTCATTCATCAGATGTATGTTAAGACAATATTCCTGAATGAAGAATTGACCGAAGAAATTTATATGCAACAACCAGAAGGATTTGTTATCAAAGGGCTTGAAGACAAAGTCTAAAAGTTGGTAAAATTATTATACGGTCTGAAACAAGCTCCCAATATGTGGCACGAGAAGTTTGATAAAGTCATAAGATCAAACGGCTACAGGGTCAGTGAAATGGACAAGTGCGTTTACACTAAGTTCGCAGATGGGAGAGGAGTTATCGTTTGTCTATACATGGACGACATGATAATCATGGGTACAGATCTAGCACGTATCACTGAAACAAAAAAATTTCTCTCATCTAAGTTCAGTATGAAGGACTTAGGGGAAGCTGATGTTATCCTGGGGATAAAGATCATCCGAACAGACATTGGAGTGGCGATGTCACAGTCTCATTATATCGAGAATATGCTCACACGTTATGGATATCAGGATCTTTCAGGGATCGATATTCCATACAGGTGTGACAAGAAGCTGAAGCCAAATCCAAAGAAAAGTGTCAGGCCGCTGGAGTACTCAAGCGTCATCAGGAGTCTGATGTATGCAACAACTGCCACTAGGCCTGACATAGCTTTCGCCATGGGGATGCTAGGTGTTGAGCAATGAAAAGCTGTGAAGAGAGTGATGAGATATCTCAAGAAGACTCAAAAGTACGCACTGTACTACAACAGGTATCCGACCGTAGTAGAAGGCTTCAGTGATGCGAGCTGGTATTCAGAAGTTGAAAGTGAAAGGTCCACAGGAGGATACATCTTCTTCATGGGTGGAGCCGTTATATCGTGGAAGTCGAAGAAGCAGACGATGCTCTCTCACTCCTCGATGGAATATGAGTTCTATGCTCTGGCGACTGCAGCGGATGAAGCAGAGTGGCTTCGGGAGCTCATGTATGATCTTTCAGCGATTGGTGCGCAGATACTGACGGTACCGATATACTGCGACAACCAGCCAACTGCAGCGGTGGCATCAAATGACCTCTTCAATGGCAAGAAGATGACTGTGCGACTGAGGTACAAGGCAGTGAATGATCTTATCAAGACTGGAGTCATTGTCGTAATTGATCTTCGGAGTCAGGAAAATTTGGCCAATCCGTTCATCAAAGGTCTCAAGCGCCAACTAGTCGAGGATACTGCAATCAAAATGGGCTTGAAGACGTTCTGATATTGTGTCTTTGTAATTATACCATAAAGTTTTATGCTATTAGTTCAAAAAGAAATCTACTAGGAATCTAGCTTTTGGTTCAAAGAAGGACCATTGACTGGAAGAATATCAGAAACAGTGGATAGTCCTTTGAGACATTGAGGGATTACAGACCCAGAACCACTGTTGTCTACTAATTCTTTTATGTAGAACAAGTCATGTGGGAGGATGGCTTAGACGTCTTAATGAGTTCTCAGGCATTTTGAATGTCTGGTGTGCTTAACAGGAAGCACGGTAGCGCAGCACTCCAAAGGAACATAAGGTCTCCATGCTACAGTGGGTGACACCACCAAGAGGTTCCTCGGTAAGGATAATGCCTCGGCTTCGTGAGCCATGTCACAACGACATTGCACTGCACATAGGCATGTAGCCTAATGCCATAGAATAAAGAGTATAGGCAGCACTACAAAGAGGCCGGTATCCTCATGTTAGAGTGGTGTGACACCACAGAGGTAAAAGATGTAAATCCTCAGCTACACGAGCCATGTCACAGCGGCGTAACACTGCAAGGAAGCGCAAGACTTTATGCTGGGTAGTTTGGCACTACAAAGAGGCTGGGACCTCATGCTACAGTGGCATAACACCACGATGAGGTTTAGCCTCAGCTCTGGGCTATGTCATGGCGGAGTAGCACCGGAAGGAAGCTAGAGGCTTCATGCCAAGGACTTTAAAAAAAACTCACCTAGAGTGTATGGAAAGAGATATATGCCGTCTCTTGAAAGAAAACTTGTAGACACCCAAAATACATACACCAAAATTAGGCGTGCACATGGCCTTTAATGTGCAACCGATCGAAAGCACAGCTGCTGTCATTCTGTGAGTGAGAAGAATTGCAGCTATGATGCAAAATTCAAGGCTTAGTCCATTCTTGTATCATACTATTGTTTGACCCATACGAAAATATTCAAGTCGAAGCGACATCTATCTTAATACATGATGGACAGTGTCACGCCCCAGTCCCAAAATACGTAGGACTAGGACACGTAAGCATGCCAGCCGCATGGATATGGCAACTCCAATATATAGAAACCAAAATCTACATGTACGCTGTAATATGAATATCAAATCCATAAGTGGTATAAAATGTATCACAAGTCACAGGGTATAATCTAAATCTCATCCACAGAAAATCAATATAAATGAATAACCAGCATCTATATAACTATATCTCAACATAAGTATCTAAGGATGATAGTTTGATGGAAACAAATCCACTACCAACTCGAATGGAAAAGTACAACACAACAAATACAATATAGGAATACCAGCTAACAGTCATGGGCTCGGAGAGAAGACATCCACGAGACATATATAACCATCCAAATCTGCGCTCCTGCAAATACTCAAGAACAGATACACCTGGCAGAGGACCAGGTCCTCAGAGGGACGTAACAAGATACAGAAAAGCGAGCCAACTTGAATACAGTAAACATGCATATAATTTGAAAATAAATAAGTACGCTGTACAAGACAATCTATATGAATGCAAATGAGGACAACTTTTCGACGTATGGGCAAGGGTAGGCTACTCGATCTAATCCTCATAACTCATGCACTCGTCAGTGGACATCATCAGCCGACATACCTCTGGGGTAGCGACCCTCGGACTCCATCAATCGACATACCTCGGGGGTAGCGACCATCGGACCCGACCACCATAGTGCGTGCTAGTTACTATGGTTTACCAGAGTGGTTAAAAGCCCATACGCCTAATGATTGTCCTCTCATGATACTAAGTGTCAAGTGTGTGTCGACATATCTAATATATAGTAATGACTGAAAGGAACTACACATGCAATAAATAAACAGAGATACAATAAATATACAGAAATATACTAAGTATGCAAAATACTATAAGCAATTTGGCAAGGTATCTTGCCTGGTCTGAAAAGGATGAAGTCCTAACTTAAGGCGTCGTCCGATCTACCCGTCACATAAATTAAACAAGTTAGGTTAAAAAAAGTGGGTGAATAGGTTCTTCCATTTTAATCTATTTTAATTCTGAATAAAAATAACCTAAAATAGTATTTTAATCTTATTATAATCTAATTTTATTGTTAAACCCAAATTTTGGTCTAACGAAAGTCAACTTTACGGATTTGTGATCCATGACACGCAAATCGAGGCAATCTGTTGACCAAAAAATCAACCAACTCAAATCCTTGATTTGTGTATAGAATATATAGATTTTAGTGCTATATGAACACTGGAATTGACGGTTTCATAAAATCATAAGTCGGTAAAGAGTTATGTCCACAAGGGCGCACAGATGATATTTTTTAGTGGTTTCCTATTTACGTCTACGTTGCACAAATTTTACAGTAGAATAAACTTATATTTTAAATTCTGGAAAAATACTTTTCTGAAAGTTCATCATGTCAGCTTTCTGAAACTTTAAACGGTTCATAATTCTGAGTTCGGGATCTCCCGAAATCTCGAAAATACTAAAATGCGTCTGATTTTGGACAACTGACACTTTTAGAATTTTCTAGAAAATAGGTTCATAGATTATTAAAATAAATTATATAATCAGAAAACTAACCTTGATATAGTTCTAACAAAAAAAACTAGAGAGCGTTTGGAGTCCGGAGCTAGGAGATATCGTCTTTTTAATTCGTCATAACTAGTAGAAAATGAGGCTGAATTTATGACGAATTTTGACTATTTTTGGACGAAAAAGAGAGGAATTTGGGGAAGAAAAAATATGAAGGATGAGGTATTTATAATGTTGGACACTACTTAATTAAATACAACCAGGATTGGTTAATTTGGATAGAATTATGATGAATTTAAATAAAGATAGGATATACATGAAGTTGCTTTCCTAGTAGGTTCAGGATTTGAATTAATTTAAAATAGAGTTTGAATTTATCTCAATAATTTATAATCTTAAATATAATTAAAGATAATACAAATAATTTATAAAATCTTATTAATATCTATTAACACTAAATTAGCATCTATCTAATATTAAGACTATATATATCCATATAAATTCTAAATAATTTTAAAAATCTAAATAAATTACAGAAAAATATAATTAAATGTTTTAAACTAAAATAAAAATTTGGTAGGAACAACATGCATGTATGGTCGTATAGTAAATTATAAAAGTCCTAGAAATTTATGTTTCCTAAGTTTTAATTACCAAAAATTCTAGAAAAATCTCCAAAAATCTAAAATTGCCTAAAAATAATTCTAAATAAATATTTACATAAGTAAATATACTAAGAAATTTATTTTCTAATTAACTAAGAGAATACTCTAAAGAAATTCAATATCTATAATAAATATAATAATATAAAATATACACAAAATATCTATTTTTGGTGAGGGGGTTTACAATCTACCCAACTTACAAAAATTTTATCCTCGAAATTGACACTAACCCATATTCATAATAATCACTATAGCTATTACACTACATAGCTATCTAGCAATGCTTCCTAAAAGTCATGGTCTGTCATTCTAACACTTCTCATTTATTGTCCATACACTATCCTATTATCCTCTAACTTGTCTACACTACCCAACTTACAAAAGTTCTACTAGTAGTCACAGTCTCTTGAGGCTATTGTCTAGGTTGTAAGACGAATATATTTATTAGGTCGAGAATCTTGGAGTACTTGTCTTGAATCTCACAACCATGATTTTTCTTTGTAACCATCAAGTATCGTAGTCTAATACTGCCATACCACCTGACCAATATGTCTGCAAATACTTCGACTACTTTACTACAACGGTCTAGCTGCAGCTATCGCTACTTTGCTAGCAATTTATCATAGTTGTCAGCTCGTAACAAGTGCCTTCAATTCTTTCCTAGGCATAGCCTAAGTTTTTGGACAACAGTTAAAGTCTTGACTAACTTATAAAACTATTAAAAGTATAAACTAGTTCAAATAGTTTAACAAATTCCTATTAGCCTAAGGGATGCTATACATGGTTTTTTAAAATAATAAGAGGATACAGATATTGCTATAGGTCATATACATAAGGGTTATTATTAAGGACTCATCCTTTAGTTATTAATCATCTAATAAACCATTTACGTTTTAACCAACAAAACTAAGGATGGGGTCAAAGTAGACCAACAATTCATGTTGGCACAAAAAAGACGTAACTACGATAGGAAGAATTAAGCACGATATAATGAATGGATAGAGAAGAGAAGATGAGCCACCCATAGGGGCAAGATGGTGATAGAAAAAGAATACTACTACTGCTACTCGCGTCATCTATTAGCATCGCGTGTATGCCATCTGGGTAAAATATCAGTATATCCTCATAACTGCTAAACCAGCACTTATATAATTCTACGTCTACTATGCACCTAAGATCTCGTGTCATAAAGGGGGTCATGAGTATGCAATGACACATATAACTAAGCTCGTACCTGTATCTACGACTTTTTGTGGTCGCGCTCTCTTGTTTGTTATCATGAGTGCTTGGCCTATGGGTATATCTAGTACTATCCGTGTATCAAACTTATACTAAGCACGAACGTTCATCTTTCCAAAATAGAAAAAGACAAAAAACAACAATAAAGAGTTCAAGGAGGAGGTGATAGGATACAAGTACGAAACCAAAAGGGATTAGAGAATTCGAAAGGGAGTTGCCAAGGCAGTTGTGGATTGAAATCTTATTTTGGTAAATTCCTATATACATGTTCATATCAGAACAGTTATGTACCTGACATGATATGCTCTAACCAGTCTAGAGGGCAAGTATATCCGTCTAACAAGTTGAGTCAACTATATCTCAATCCACATAAAGTAGTGATACAAAGAGCGAACCAAGTGCACTACAGTTGATCAGACCAAAATACACCGATTCTGATTTAGACAATGTATTAGTGTGGGCCCCCAATAATACATATGTCATAAACAAGCTTAATAAAAGAATAAGCTTACAAAACTAGGCTATAATAGCAGCATAAGTCGAGGTAGTAAAAAATATATAAGTACGCTTGATTATGATGGAGGAAGGTACAGAATAATCTAAGTTCACCAAGAAGATCGGTGTTGTGCCTCTACAATTGCCATACTAATTCCTTGTCTAAGTCTAAAGTCAACCAAATGGGTGTGTTGGCCTATAAGTTCTACAGTCCAGAATAACACTAAAGTTCTATAGTCTGGATAAACACTATCTTTTTATGCAAGTCTATAGCTGGTGTCCTTCAATTATACTTCATTAATGGGGCAATAGGACTATGTGTTACTAGGTTATGAGACATACTATCCAACTTACAATAATTTAACTAATAGTATAATTAAACAATATAGTGTATATACCTGGTACAAGGCACCTTCCTAATCCCTATCAAACACGAAAGAAAAGATAAGATTGACGTTGTGAAGGAATCAAACAAGATGCAATGAAGCTATCAAATGAGAGTGCGAAATGAAATCAAGGGAGGTGATAAATAAGTGGATGAGATCCTATATTCTAATCCTATATGCAGGCTTGTTCGGTACAGTAACGTAACCGAGACAATATGCTCTCGACCTGCATGGGCCACCACAAAAATATGTCACGTCCCAGTCCCAAAATACGTAGGACTAGGACACGTAAGCATGCCAGCCGCATGGATATGGCAACTCCAATATATGGAAACCAAAATCCACATGTACGCTGTAATATGAATATCAAATCCACAAGTGGTATAAAATATATCACAAGTCACAGGGTATAATCTAAATCTCATCCACAGAAAATCAATATAAATAAATAACCAGCATCTATATAACTATATCTCAACATAAGTATCTAAGAATGATAGTTTGATGGAAACAAATCCACTACCAACTCGAATGGAAAAGTACAACACAACAAATACAATATAGGAATACCAGCTAACAGTCATGGGCTCGGAGAGAAGACATCCACGAGACATATATAACCATCCAAATCTGCGCTCCTGCAAATACTCAAGAACAGATACACCTGGCAGAGGACCAGGTCCTCAGAGGGACGTAACAAGATACCGAAAAGCGAGCCAACTTGAATACAGTAAACATGCATATGATTTGAAAATAAATAAGTACGCTGTACAAGATAATCTATATGAATGCAAATGAGGACAACTTTTCGACGTATGGGCAAGGGTAGGCTACTCGATCTAATCCTCACAACTCATGCACTCGTCAGTGGACATCATCAGCCGACATACCTCTGGGGTAGCGACCCTCGGACTCCATCAATCGACATACCTCGGGGGTAGCGACCATCGGACACGACCACCATAGTGCGTGCTAGTTACTATGGTTTATCAGAGTGGTTAAAAGCCCATACGCCTAATGATTGTCCTCTCATGATACTAAGTGTCAAGTGTGTGTCAACATATCTAATATATAGTAATGACTGAAAGGAACTACGCATGCAATAAATAAACAGAGATGCAATAAATATACAGAAATATACTAAGCATGCAAAATACTATAAGCAATTTGGCAAGGTATCTTGCCTGGTCTGAAAAGGATGAAGTCCTAACTCAAGGCGTCGTCCGATCTACCCATCACATAAATTAAACAAGTTAGGTTAAAAAAAGTGGGTGAATAGGTTCTTCCATTTTAATCTATTTTAATTCTGAATAAAAATAACCTAAAATAGTATTTTTAATCTTATTATAATCTGATTTTATTGTTAAATCCAAATTTTGGTCCAACGAAAGTCAACTTTACGGATTTGTGATCCATGACACGCAAATCGAGGCAATCTGTTGACCAAAAAATCAACCAACTCAAATCCTTGATTTGTGTGTAGAATATATAGATTTCAGTGCTACATGAACACTGGAATTGACAGTTTCATAAAATCATAAGTCGGTAAAGAGTTATGTCCACAAGGGCGCACAGATGACAATTTTTAGTGGTTTCCTATTTACGTCTACGTTGCACAAATTTTATAGTAGAATAAATTTATATTTTAAATTCTGGAAAAATACTTTTCTGAAAGTTCATCATGTCAGCTTTCTGAAACTTTAAACGGTTCATAATTCTGAGTTCGGGATCTCCCGAAATCTTGAAAATACTAAAATGCGTCTGATTTCGGACAACTGACACTTTTAGAATTTTCTAGAAAATAGGTTCATAGATTATTAAAATAAATTATATAATCAGAAAACTAACCTTGATATAGTTCTAACAAAAAAAACTAGAGAGCGTTTGGAGTCCGGAGCTAGGAGATATCGTCTTTTTAATTCGTCATAACTAGTAGAAAATGAGGCTGAATTTATGACGAATTTTGACTATTTTTGGACGAAAAAGAGAGAAATTTGGGGAAGAAAAAATATGAAGGATGAGGTATTTATAATGTTGGACACTACTTAATTAAATACAACCAGGATTGGTTAATTTGGATAGGATTATGATGTATTTAAATAAAGATAGGATATACATGAAGTTGCTTTCCTAGTAGGTTCAGGATTTAAATTAATTTAAAATAGAATTTGAATTTATCTCAATAATTTATAATCTTAAATATAATTAAAGATAATACAAATAATTTATAAAATCTTATTAATATCTATTAACACTAAATTAGCATCTATCTAATATTAAGACTATATATATCCATATAAATTCTAAATAATTTTAAAAATCTAAATAAATTACAGAAAAATATAATTAAATATTTTAAACTAAAATAAAATTTTGGTAGGAACAACATGCATGTATGGTCGTATAGTAAATTATAAAAGTACTAGAAATTTATGTTTCCTAAGTTTTAATTACCAAAAATTCTAGAAAAATCTCAAAAAATCTAAAATTGTCTAAAAATGATTCTAAATAAATATTTATATAAGTAAATATACTAAGAAATTTATTTTCTAATTAACTAAGAGAATACTCTAAAGAAATTCAATATCTATAATAAATATAATAATATAAAATATACACAAAATATCTATTTTTGGTGAGGGGGTTTATAGGCTGTCACTGTGGGCAATGCTCAACCCATAGAGATACATGAGGAATTGTTGGTGTTATTTTCTTTGGACTAGTAAAAATAGTCCCACATTAGCTACACCACCAAGTGGGTATCTCAATATAATACTTTGTATGAGTTGAGGTGTGCATATGGGGTGTGGTGGGGCACATGGGTGCCATGTGGGGGTATTTTTCTAGGAGAAAAAATGATTAACTCCTCAGTGAAAGCATTTATTCTTTTTGTCATTCTCTTGGAATTATTTTTATAGGAGCTAAGTCCAAAAGGGGCTTAGCTACTCGGACTTGGACTCGGGCTCGGGTTCGGGATCGGGATCGGGCTCAATGGCGCAAAGTGACGCTTTGTTGGCACACTTTGCACTTAGCACGTCAGCATCGGCATAGGCGCTTGTGCGTATTTGATGAGCTCTCATGCGCGAACTTCATGCACGGCCGCATGAGCGATGTAAAACCCCTTAATTTTAAAACCATATTAATTATTTTAATAAATTATTGAGTTTAATTTCATAAATTTGTAGCTAATTAGGAAATAATTTATTGGATGTAATTATTAGATAAATATGCATTTAGAGATTTATGGAGAAAAAGTATTATTTTACCTTATTTTATTTTATGTAGAAAAATTATTGTAGAAAGGTGATGGAATTTTAGATGTACTAATATATATTTTTCTGGAAATTTTTGATACCATATATATATATATATATATATATATATATATATATATATATATATATATATATATATATATATATATATATATATATATATATATATATATATATATATATATAAGTAATAGAAAAAATAAAAAAAATGATAAAACTAAACCCTTAAATCTAAGCCCTAAGCCTAAGCAACTAAAACTAAACAACTAAATTCCTAAGCCTAAAGTCCCTAAGCAACAAATTGTACAACAACATCCAAACCCCAAACCCGCTGTAAACTGTAACCCCAGACCCGCGCGGAATAGCTACCCCCCGCTCTCTATATATATATAATCTTATAAACCCTAACCCTAAACCTATTCCTCTCCAATCCACGTTGACCCTGAGACCGCCCCAGATGCCGCCGACCTCCAGTCAGTGCCGCACAGTCGCCGAAACAACCGCGCAACTCGTCGCACGTCCGCGTCAACCGCAACACCGCGACCGAAAATTACAGCAACGTACCCTACTTCTAGCACTGATCCCCGTTCCATCCCGCGACCGAATTCTGATCCGACTTCACCGGTATATTCACGACCTACCCCTCTTCCAACTCTGTGTATTAGTTTCCATCGAACAGCGCTAAACCCTAGGTAAAAATTGAGACCAAGTTGGAGAAAAACTACAACTTTTATGCTACAGAAAATTGTTGCGATGACCCATGTTTAAAGACTCATATCTCCCACCACAGAGATCCAAACTTAGATTTTCTTTTTGCTATGTGAAGACCATATAACCGAAATAGTTTTCTGTTAATTAGATTAATTTATTTGGTGTTATATGCAGAATTAAATTTGATTAAAAATCATAAAAAATTGTGTTCGAAACATTCAAAATTTGTGATACGGAGCGCGCCCCGCAAAACGGGACCGCCCCGTCGCATACTAATTGCACTGAAAGGCGCGTATGATATGTCCAGATGTGTGAATTTTTGCAAAAACTGATTCGGACGCGTGTACGCGTCGAAATCAACCCGTATTCACGAAAGGTCCCCGTATCGCAACTTTTACAAAATACCGCACCATTTAGTGTACGCTCGTCATAATGCGACGAAACTTGTGCCATTGGATTCGTGGTATCACGCTGGTCCTATGACCCAAGTTTCACGTAATTCTGAGATAGTTGACCAAGCCGCCTTTTTGTGGGCCCCACAGTTGACTTTTTGGTCAAAATTGTGTTCGGCTCACCGGAATCCAAAATTGGACATACCGTTGAGTTCGTATTGATGTTTAGAATTTGTTTGACCTATAATTTGTCCCATTTATAGATCTTTATCTCTGGCACGCTTTTCGGTGCAAAGTGGGCTATATGTGGACCCCGCTTTGACCCAAAATTACTGTTTTGTCCCTGTGTCCAAATTGGATGAAAGGGTAGTATTTTTTTTTATCTATCTCGCTGATTCCGGAAACATTGGTGATGTTTATTTCAGCATCCGGAGACGTTTATTCGGAGGCCTTAGTTTTTGATCCTGTGTCCCTGACGTCTGGACACTTACACTTTACAGATTGCTTGCCAGGCAAGTATACCTTGCCATTGTACTCTGATTTATATTCTATATGTTGCATGCATCTTATTTTTGGTTATTTAGTTCATATATTTTAAACTGTTATATATGACTGTGCGTCCAAGAAAACTTGGGTGCAACGATGGTGGCGTCGTATTCTGTTTTTATTATGTATATTGTCACGCCCCAGTCCCAAAATACGTAGGACCAGGAATATGTGACACGCCAGCTACGCATTCGACCAGACTCTGGTCTAACTCGAATACGTATAAGCTGTAATATAAAAGGGCACTATCTAGATATCCCATAAATGTAAATCTCTATGTCTCAATCCACAATGTACAACAGTATACAAGAAAGAGCTATATGTGCTAGAGTCGGCCGCCCAATAACACACTAACTCGAATAGACTCGAGAAGAAGTATGAGTCTATAAAAACTAGGCTACAACAGCAGATAAAATAAATAATATAAAATAACTATAATGCCGGTAGATATAATGTGAGTACCTGGTACCATGCCCGCAAGACATGCAACTCCTACAGCAACTCCAAATGCTCCGTAATTGCCTATGCTGCAAAACTGGCAGGGAACCAGGTCCTCAGAGGGACGTAACAAGGTACAAAAATACAATATGCCAAGTAAACAGAATGTATAAGTGCAACAACAGGGTACTCTATCATAACCCAACAAGTGTGACACAGTTTAAAGACAACGTTCGACGAGTGGGCTTTCTAATATAAAACCGCAGCTCCGAACACAGAGACACACGGGTCGGACCGTAGCTCCGAGCACAGAGACACACGGGTGAAACATCTACACTAGATACAGGTATCACTACAAAATACTACATATATAAGCGCGTGCAGAGTAGCCCAAACGTCTAGTAACTGTCTTCCCCTTCCCAAGCGGTCAACGATTGTGCGTTGAACCTGAACCTCTAGCTAAAGTCCCGACACACACAGAATTAACTCAACAGACGCGACCCTAAGGTCATCCCAGTCTCTGGTCATGATGTCAGTATCAGGAAACAGGAATCTGGCACGATCACAGTGTATGAGTGTGTCCTGGGGTATCGATGTACTCAGGTACGTGCATCGAGGTGCTGTGAAGCATCTAGCAATTTCACTAAGACGTTACGTCGAATGTCAACACCCGGTTGTGAACCGGACACGGAGTATTAAACATCAACATAAATACGCGCATAATGTACAATAAGAATAACAATATCTGTAAACTGAAATACAGGGTGGCAAGGTACACTTGCCTGCGTGCGACTGCTGATGACGGGGATCTGGTACCGCGTCCAAGTCCTCAGGTCCCGCAGTACCTAGTGAAGAGATACAAACCCGAATTAATAATCTATTCTATGACCCTCAAGGGTAAGATACTAGAGGGCTGAATACAACTGACTAACGGTACGACAGTCCAACAACTAGTCATCTGTATATTCTCCTCGAGCACATATTTTAATTAAAATGCGATAATTTATGTAGAAGCCAACTTTAATTTCCATCCAAGTACCACATCCAAATTCATCTTCATATAACATAAGTTACAAGGTCACTACACTAAATAAACCCTAAAACATGCTAACACAACCTCAAGTCATTAAGATCCATTCTCGCATTAATCATCATTAGCCTTAGCCAATCATAAACCTTAATCACGTAGTTCAAGTATTATGCTACGCTAATCATTTATCTCATCATTACTTAAATACTAGAAATATATTAACCTCATTAACCACAACCTCATCCATATTCATATTTAATCTTCATTAACATAATGTCACTACCATATTCCAGATGAGGGCATTTGTGTAAATTCACTATTTTGAATAATTATGAATTTAATTAATCTGTTGAGTTTGATAAACTATTTTTATATTGTTAGTGATATTTGGTTTTAGGTAAAACCCTAGAATGCATTAGGACAAACCCTAATGACTAAACCCTAATTTGAAAACCCAGTTCTAGAGAAACCCTAGAATTCAAATTTTAGGTTTGGACCTCAAACCTTAGACTGACTAAACCTGAGTTAATTAGGTTCTACATGACCTAACCTGGGGGGGGGGGGTTTAACCTAAAACTATGCATTAGAAATCCTAACTGGTTTAATATAAAAGGAAGTCTCTCTCAAAGCCATTCTTCATGTAGAAAGAAGAAACCCTAGCCTCCATCAAGAAAACCATCTTTTTCCTACCACAAATTTGGAATTAAAACCCTGGGATTCCATCTTCCTCCTCCAAAGCAAGGAACTTGGGTCAAGGAACCTTGGGAAAGAAAAACTTCCATTGGAGAAACCATCTCAATAGGTAAAATCCGATCTTAATCCCTTTAATTCCTGTTTTTCTGTTGTAGATAGTCATTAGGAACCCACCTTGTGGTATAGGTTTCGATTTAGGGATTCTATATGAGGACCTAGGAGATCTAGGGTTTTGGTGACCTAAGGTTGAATTTTTCTCAATTTCGTGAACCCTAACCCTAGGGGTTTGCTAGTGGACCGATTTTATCCCTAAATATTGTTTAGATCTCGGTTCTTAGGGTTTTGTTTGGGAATTTATGGGTTTGTATGTAAATTCGTTTTTCTGTACTACATATGTTTGATGAAATAATTTCTAAGGGATTAACTTTCTAATCTATTCAATATAACCTATTTTAATGTATAGTATATATATATGCACACATATATTTGCATATGGATTGATTGAGTGGTGTGTTTTGGGGAGGATGCACTGTAGGGATTCACTGTGCACAGTCGGGCATCAGAGGGTGTGTGGCTGTGTGTGAGTTCAGCGGGGAGAAGAACCACTGTGTGTGTCTTAGAATTTCCCAATACCTATGTGACTTTGTATCAGTGTCTACATATACTGTGTGTAGTAGTTTAGAAACCTTTAGTGTCTCAGTTAATTAGAACCTGTGTGTGCAGTGTATATTTCAGTGAGGTGTGAGGAACCTGTGTTGCCTGTGTGCACAGTCGTGTTTGGTCCAGATCTGTGCAGTGATTTCTGTGGGCTCGTGTATGGTTATGGCATTTGGGTTTAGTATCAGGGTCAGGATTTTATGTATCAGAAATACATGTGGGATTAGTGCCTGTGTACCTGCAAGTGAGTTAATGTGTGTGAGTATCCCAGATTTCAGTTGCATTTATGAGAGTGAGTAAACAGTAGGTATGTATTAGATAACTGTGTTTCTGTGTGTTGAGTTGTAGTTAGGAGTATGTGTGTGAGTGATACTGTGTAGTGAGGACTTATGTGTATGAGTTGGGGATTAGAGTATCAATGAACAACAGTGTGTTATCTGTGTGTTTTAAATATCTGTGTGTGTCTGAGTGCAAGGAGGATTCTGTGTAGTGTAGGTAATTAAATTCTGTGGGTGTGCAGGATTCAGTTGGGAGTAATGCAGTGAGATTTGAGGGTATTAGAACTGTGTATCAGATAGGGAAAAAAAAATTAGGACCTGTGTAGTGAGTTCTGTGTGTTTATTAGTGTGTTGAGTGTATAATTTTGAGAGAGTATGTTGTATGAGTGTGAGAGAGAGGAGTGGGTCAGTGTATTGATTTATGTGTGTGTGTGCCAGTGAGCTGAGAGTGCAGTGTGTTTGTTTTGTGAATCACTGTGTACAGGTCCTATGTATCAGTAACTGCTTATGTATCAGTAAACTTCAGTGTGTGTGTAGGAGTTATGTCTCTGAGTGTATATGGATGTGGGTAATTTTGAGAGGAATGCACCTGTGTGTATACACATGTGTGTCCCTGTGCTGAAACACCAGTGAAGTATTGGGGAACTGTGTGAGTGATAAATTCCCAAGTGTCAATGTGAACCAATTTATACCAGTGTGTATCAGTTAGGTAAGGACAATATGTGTGTTTACCTGTGTGTGCTGTGTGTGCTGTGTGTGCAGGGAGTTTATCAGTGTGTATGTAGATTATAGTGTGTCAGACAAGAACCAAATGTGTGTGAGTTTCAGTGTGTCTACCTGTGTCAGTGTAGTGAGTGCCTATTAGTGTGTCTCAGTACATTCCAGTTTTACTAGGTGTAGTGCAGGGAACTGTGTGTGCATCTGCAGTATGTATCAGCATACATATTAGAGTGAGTGTAGTGTGTCTCTGTGCAGAATTAGTGTATCAACTAGATCATAGTATGCAGGGAAATTTTGTGTGTGTTGAAGGTATTTTCTGGGCAGTGTAGGTATTGAGTAGCAGTGTATCCATGATACATGAGGGTGTAGATGATTGTATATGATTTGGGTTATTGAGTTTCCCTATTAGCATTAGTAGTTGGGTAGGGGTTAGTATATATATACAACTATTAGTCTAGACAGTTAGTGGTAGATTAATATCTATGCTAGCATATAGTTTTGCTACATGTATAAATGTATATATATAGATATATAGATATACATGTATTGTATTATAATTAGTATCTATATGGTATTGAGGTACATTAGTGTTAGTATCTATGACCTAGTATAAACCACCCCAGTTAGAATGCCCTAGTATAAACCTTAGATATGACCTAGAAGCCTCACACTTAATTATTTAAACATGTTACTCTTTTGATTTAATATCTGACATTAATTTTCCATAAATAGGTCATTGTGATTCCACTTTGGACATTGATCCTTACACTTTGCTCAGGACCACAGGCGAGTACATTCTCTGACAGTTTTTATTGTTGATTATTTCTATAATGCAGTTGTATTACATACTTGATTCCGACACTATGGATACACGGGTTAGCACCCTAGATCCCCATCATGAGGAGTCATGGTTGGAATCCATCGTGCTAGCTGGGGGATGGGGAACTATTAGTAGATTATGTGATCATATCCAAACCTTTACATGCATCATAGCTCACCCCACTTCTCACGTCGGGTGGGCCTGACCATTTACATGCATCATAGCTGTTATATATGATTAGCCTGACCACTACATGCATCATAGCTAACCATATGGTTAGCCTGACCTACAAGAATCATAGCTAATCATATATAACCAGCCTGATCAAGTCCCAAGCCGATCACATAATAAACTGATAATTCAAACACTTAGCTAGATGTCTATTTTATTCAGATTTACTTGTTCTAGCATTCACTGTCTATTGTTCATTGCTAGATGCTCTATTGCCTATTTCCATTTCTCCAGTACTTTACATTTCCAGCATTTTATTTCCATCTTGTATTTCTTACACTGTTTATAGTCTTTGTCAATTTAATGAAACTGCTGTTAGTGCTTGTGCTTCGCTCCAATCCTGACTGGATAACATTTTTTAGAGGACCTGGAGAGCTTGTGCCCCACTCATTACGGCCCAGAATTAGAGGGAGATTTTACTCCAGAAACCCCAGAGGAGTTGCCTAGCCTAGAGGAGAATGTACCTGGCAATTCTTAGATTATTTTTCTGTATTTATTGTTCTAGACTGAGACTGAATTGTATTTATTATTCTGTGATTTTGTGAGGTCATCTAGACCCAAGATTTGAGTTAGACTTGTTGTGGTTGGTTTATATTAGAACTCTTTTCGATTCTCATCGTGCCATTATTTTCTATTAGCTTGTGATTGAGTATATCATAGAACTGTGGATTATTTATCATTGTCCTCCGTGCGGAGTTGAGACTATTGACATGATATATTATATGTTGAGACCTAGACAGCGTTCTACCGCCGATGCTGCGGCGTAGGCTGGACGTACCCACGACTCATGCCCAAATTCCGGGTGCGGGTCGTGACACGTTTTAGTGGTGGCCCATGCAGGTCCAGTCAATAGATTCGCATTAGAGCGATATCGTAGTGGTGCTCGCTTAGAGTATTACTACGAGCCTATTTTAGGAAATAGGAATTAGGCCGAGGATATGCTCAATCACAATTAGGGAATTCTGATTCTTATGATACTACTCTTAATGATTTTCCCTTAGAAATTTACTGTCCTTCCTTGATGATATCGTATCTATTGTCTTAATTAAATCTTTCGATCTGTCTTCAGGATGCCGCCGAGGAGGTCCCAGAGACTCGGAGCAGCAGATTCAGAGAGGTCTGCCTGTAAACCCCCTGATTTTTCAAAATTTTAAAAACTGGATTTTTCACAATTTTCTGGAATTTTCTGGGAATTTTCTGTAATTTAAAAACAGGGTTTTAATTATCCAATAATTTTTAAATGATAATAAATGATATTAAAATATTATGAAAATAATATTTTTGGATGTAGAATGAAAAACTGGACTTAGGACAATTTTTTTGGAATTTATTGGGCCCCGGACCTATTTTTAAATACCTAAAATCTATTTATTAAATTATTTATTTTAATTACTGTTTATTAATATTATTATTAATATTAATATTATTTTTAATAGCGACCCGGCCCATTTACCTGAACCCGGCCCAGTCCCTCAGCGGCCCAACCCGGCCCAGCCTCTGCTACCGGGTCGGGTCGGGTCCACCCGCCCGACCCGCTCACCCGCTCACCCGCTCACCCACGTCCCCGCGTCTCCCGCCGGATCCGCCGGCCCGCTCCGCCCCACCCGGCCACGCCACCCCCCTCGCCCCCGCGTCCCACGCCGCCACGACCCCCCTCTCTCCGCCTTGCTCGGCCTCCCCAACCGCCGTCTCCCTCTTTAAAACCCCGCGTGCCCCAGCCCCTCGCCACCGTCAGCCACCCCGACCTCGCCGCGACGTCGCCACCGCATCGCCGCCCTCGCCCCCGCCTCCGCCGGCCAGCAGCGCCGCCTCCCTCTCCTTCTTCCTCCTCTTCAGCAGCATCAACAGCAGCAGCGGCCGCGCCGCTCAGCCGCCTGCGCGCCGCCGCGCCGCCTCCGCCCGCGGCCACGCGGCCCCGACCTAGCCCCCGGCCGGCCTCCCCCGCCGCTGTGCCGCAGAGCCGCCGTCTCCGACCGCCTGAGAGTCCAGAACCCTAACCCTAACCCTAGTTTCTTCGAATCCGACACGTGTCGGACACGTGTCGGACACGATTCGAACTTCGGTTTTCAGGCCCCGTTCAGGTGCGTGTATTTTCTTGCTCGTAGCTCCGTTTTTGTTTCCGCAAATTGCATTGCGAAGCCTGTATGACCCTCTCGGTGTCCGGACAAACCGTTCGGGGCATCGCGTCCTGTGGTGATCGCACACCGCGATCCAAAAAACAGGAAAAACCAGACCCTGTTCCACCCCGGAACCGAGTACGCCCCGCCAAACGGGACGACTTGGTCGCGCGCGGTCTTCACAGACACGAGTGCCTCGTCGATACGGATGTGTGGGATTTCGCGGAAGCTGATTCGGGTGTGCGTGCACACCGGAATCAACGCGTATCCGCGGACATCGCCCCGTATCCGTCTTTTCTGCAATTTGACCTAACTTTGTGTACACACGTCGGATCGAGACGAAACTTGCGCTATCGGACTTGTAGCAATACGCTGGTCCTGTGGCTCAAGTTTGGTTCGATTCTGAGAATGTTGACGAAATTGCGTGTCGTGGGCCCCACAGGCCCCGCTCGACGGACGATTTTGTGATCGGCTCATCGGAATCCAATTCTGGAAGTTCCGTTGGGTTCGTATCCTCGTTCCTGACCTGTTGACACTAAGTTTGGTGAATTTGGAGACCGTTGACCCGGACGCATTTTTCGGTGCAAAGCGGGCCCACCGGTGGACCCCGTTTTTACCCGAAACTGTCGTTTTTGCCCTTGTCTCCAAATTGGACCCAAGGACAGGCGTTTCTAGCTGATTGATATTTTCTGGATCTGATGGTGATGTTTGTTTCAGTAATCGGAGTACCGCCTGCAATTCCAGCTGAAGTCAGAGCCGCAATTGGAACAGGAACCACAGGCAAGTGTACCTTGCCAAACTCTGCAGCTTGCTACTATTTTCCTTGATTTGTTTATACATCAGTGGGCAAGTAAAGCTTGCCAAATTTCAGTAATCCTTGTTATAGAACTTGCCTGAATTTAAATGCATATAAACCTGTTTCAACTGTTAAAACCTAGGACCGAGTGGCGTACTTAGCGTCCGATTACCAGTCGGGTGCCAACTCCGTACGCGGAGTTGTGTAATGTCACATAGAGATGGATATCGAGACCCGATAATGCTCGTACTTGTCTTATTAAGTACTCCAGAACCCAGGACACTTGACACTATTCATGAGACAGAGTCTTCCTGAGACATTCATGGTGATTCTGTATAGGATACAGGACTTGACAGTAATATTTTATAGACATTATGACTTGCTGCATTAGCTATAATCTCGCTGACATGGACATGAGACGTTATGGTCATGATATGCGTGATTACATTGGGTGGGGAGAGACACACAGACTACAGGTTGATTTTATATTATGCCGGCGTCGTAGTCTCCCATTGAGCTAGACAACTACATGATATCACTACTACCGGCTCTCCGACACAGAGCTTGTAGTAGTTTCAGCCTGAGTTCTCGTGCTGCTCTCAACTTGCATTTATCACTTAGCTGGTTACATAGTTTATCCTGCTGTCTCCTTTATTCCTGCACTGCTTATATTTTGGCTTGTATTTTCTGTACCTTGCTATGTCCCCAGAGGACCTGGAATGGACTATGTCCCCAGGTATAGCTGAAGAGAACCATCCAAGGATACACCGTACAGGAGCACTTCCAGGAGCTGTAACAGGATCTGAGGACGAGATCGTACCAGAGGACTTCTCATGAGCAGTGGCTGTATGTAGTCAGTTATTTCTATTTCCAGTTGATTATTTTCTGTCTATTTGTATTTGTTGTACCAGACATATTCTCGGATTGTTTCCCGAGGAATTTATTGAGATTTGACAGTTATTTCTATTTGCATTAATCTGTCTTTTAATCTGTGTTTATCTGTTGTGGATGAGAATAGAATACCCCGTGACTTGTAACAATTGCCCTAATTCCCGTTAGACTACAGCTTAAGCATGCCCTGATGGATCCATTAAATTGGGTTGTCCATCGGTGCATGCTGCTGGCCATTGCCACGTGTCCAATCCCTCGTCATTTTGGGACTGGGGCGTGACATGGTTTTTGTGGTGGCCCATGCAGGTCCCTACGACTAAATTGTTCGGTTTTAACTCAGGGATCGAACAGGCCTGCAATAAAGATAGGATAAGTTTTAGGATCTCATCCACTTGCTTGAAATGTTCTTGGTATCCATATCGACTTCGAATTTAATTTCTTGACTTGCATCCTGCCTTGATTCCTGTGCGCCTCTTATTGTTTATTTTGGTTGCAGGGTTATGGATTCACGAGCAAACGATGAGACTCCCATAACGTCACCACGAGTTGCTGAGGTAACCAACGAAGATGAAGTAACGCCAGTAGATAAAGGACAGTCAGCTCAACAACATGCCCCGAGAATCCAGCAAGATGACATTCCACCAACGACGCCAGTTACTCCATCAATGCCCATAATTCCACCAGGGCAGGCCATGGACGGACAGCAGATATTTTCAATGGTCTATGCAATAATGCAAGCTCAACAAGAGGCGTTGAGTCGCAGCCTAATAACTGTACTAGAGCAGGCCAACCTACCAGCTCGACGGCCAACAACAGGCTCTATCACCGACTTTCGACAGCTGAAGCCCCGTACATTCTCAGGCAAAGAAGAGCCCACTGAAGTTCATGAGTGGCTCACCAACACTCAACATCAACTAGAAGCAGCTGAGCTTCCAAAGGAACGTTGGATGACTGCCGTCAGAATGCAGTTGACGGACAATGTACATCACTGGTGGCTATCTGAGGAAGCACGGCTCGGACCAGACCGAGTCACTTGGGAAGAGTTCTCTAGACTCTTTCAGGAGATGTACATTCCAGCTATCGCTCGATCAGAACTTCGGGACAAGTTCAATCACCTCACTCAGGATACTAAGATGGTGGAAGAGTACAACGCTGAGTTCATTCGTCTAAGTCGCTTCGCTCCAACATTGATCCCGACAGAAGAAGAGAAGGCCGAGAAATTCTTCAACGGACTAAACATTGAGCTACAGAAATTAATTGGATCCGTTGCACCCACCTCATACTCTGACGTCCTTGCTGCAGTACGACGCATTGAGCGTGTCATCAGGAGAGAGACCAGTCTGAAATGGACTTCCACTTCAGCACAACAAGAAGAAGTTGCAAAAAGACCTCACGTACACCAGCCACCAGAAGCATCTCCACAGGCAATACCTGTTTGCCCATATTGTCACCGGCGAGGTCATATAGAAAACAAGTGCAGACGAAAAATGAGATTATGTTTGGCTTGCGGATCCAGTCAGCATTTACTGAGGGAATGCCCTGAGCGTCGAGACAGAGCACCAAAGGGTAACCAGCAAGCGTTACCAGTACCGAGGTCAGCCTCTCCAGCATTGAAAGCACCGCAAGCGGAAGTTCAAGAAGTCCTACCACTAGCTCCAGCAGGGTATCAGCCGAGGCCACCCTTGATACCCCAGGAAATACTCTTTCAGCAGGCTCAACAGCAGAAGAATCGACTGCAAGAACGCGAGCAAGCTCCAGCGAAGACCGTGGAGAACGCGCAGACTCGTGGAGTAGCTGATGCGCGTAAGTGATTCGTAGTTATCCGTTTTTAGTCTTGTTGTAGCTCGTGCCTCTTGGTTCGTGACCTCAGCCCCAACCTAGTAATTTATAACTTGTTAATAACAACCTGGTTTTGATAAAAGTTATAGTTTTAACTAGATTTTCCTGGAAAGTGTAAACTTTCAATTTCTAGGGAAATGGTACTTCCCTAAGTGTCTTGTGATGTGTTTTCAAACGATGTTTGCAACCGCGTCATCTTTGTTGACCGGTTATTCTTTGATTGCGAGGACGCAATCCTCTTAAGGGGGGTAGATTGTAAACCCCCTGATTTTTCAAAATTTTAAAAACTGGATTTTTCACAATTTTCTGGAATTTTCTGGGAATTTTCTGTAATTTAAAAACAGGATTTTAATTATCCAATGATTTTTAAATGATAATAAATAATATTAAAATATTATGAAAATAATATTTTTGGATGTAGAATGAAAAACTGGACTTAGGGCAATTTTTTTGGAATTTATTGGGCCCCGGACCTATTTTTAAATACCTAAAATCTATTTATTAAATTATTTATTTTAATTACTGTTTATTAATATTATTATTAATATTAATATTATTTTTATTAGCGGCCCGGCCCATTTACCTGAACCCGGCCCAGTCCCTCAGCGGCCCAACCCGGCCCAGCCTCTGCTACCGGGTCGGGTCGGGTCCACCCGCCCGACCCGCTCACCCGCTCACCCGCTCACCCACGTCCCCGCGTCTCCCGCCGGATCCGCCGGCCCGCTCCGCCCCACCCGGCCACGCCACCCCCCTCGCCCCCGCGTCCCACGCCGCCACGACCCCCCTCTCTCCGCCTTGCTCGGCCTCCCCAACCGCCGTCTCCCTCTTTAAAACCCCGCGTGCACCAGCCCCTCGCCACCGTCAGCCACCCCGACCTCGCCGCGACGCCGCCACCGCATCGCCGCCCTCGCCCCCGCCTCCGCCGGCCAGCAGCGCCGCCTCCCTCTCCTTCTTCCTCCTCTTCAGCAGCATCAACAGCAGCAGCGGCCGCGCCGCTCAGCCGCCTGCGCGCCGCCGCGCCGCCTCCGCCCGCGGCCACGCGGCCCCGACCTAGCCCCCGGCCGGCCTCCCCCGCCGCTGTGCCGCAGAGCCGCCGTCTCCGGCCGCCTGAGAGTCCAGAACCCTAACCCTAGTTTCTTCGAATCCGACACGTGTCGGACACGATTCGAACTTCGGTTTTCAGGCCCCGTTCAGGTGCGTATATTTTCTTGCTCGTAGCTCCGTTTTCGTTTCCGCAAATTGCGTTGCGAAGCCTGTATGACCCTCTCGGTGTCCGGACAAACCGTTCGGGGCATCGCGTCCTGTGGTGATCGCACACCGCGATCCAAAAAACAGGAAAAACCAGACCCTGTTCTACCCCGGAACCAAGTACGCCCCGCCAAACGGGACGACTTGGTCGCGCACGGTCTTCACAGACATGAGCGCCTCGTCGATACGGACGTGTGAGATTTCGCGGAAGTTGATTCGGGTGTGCGTGCACACCGGAATCAACGCGTATCCGCGGACATCGCCCCGTATCCGTCTTTTCTGCAATTTGACCTAACTTTGTGTACACACGTCGGATCGAGATGAAACTTGCGCCATCGGACTCGTAGCAATACGCTGGTCCTGTGGGTCAAGTTTGGTTCGATTCTGAGAACGTTGACGAAATCGCGTGTCGTGGGCCCCACAGGCCCCGCTCGACTGGCGATTTTGTGATCGGCTCATCGGAATCTAATTCTGGAAGTTCCGTTGGGTTCGTATCCTCGTTCCTGACCTGTTGACACTAAGTTTGGTGAATTTGGAGACCGTTGACCCGGACGCATTTTTCGGTGCAAAGCGGGCCCACCGGTGGACCCCGTTTTGACCCGAAACTGCCATTTTTGCCCTTGTCTCCAAATTGGACCCAAGGACAGGCGTTTCTAGCTGATTGATATTTTCTGGATCTGATGATGATGTTTGTTTCAGCAATCGGAGTACCGCCTGCAATTCCAGCTGAAGTCAGAGCAGCAATTGGAACATGAACCACATGCAAGTGTACCTTGCCAAACTCTGCAGCTTGCTACTATTTTCCTTGATTTATTTATACATCAGTGGGCAAGTAAAGCTTGCCAAATTTCAGTAATCCTTGTTATAGAACTTGCCTGAATTTAAATGCATATAAACCTGTTTCAATTGTTAAAACCTAGGACCGAGTGGCGTACTTAGCGTCCGATTACCAGTCGGGTGCCAACTCCGTACGCGGAGTTGTGTAACGTCACATAGAGATGGATATCGAGACCCGATAATGCTCGTACTTGTCTTATTAAGTACTCCAGAATCTAGGACACTTGACACTATTCATGAGACAGAGTCTTCCTGAGACATTCATGGTGATTCTGTATAGGATACAGGACTTGACAGTGATATTTTATAGACATTATGACTTGCTGCATTAGCTATAATCCTGCTGTCATGGACATGAGACATTATGGTCATGATATGCGTGATTACATTGGGTGGGGAGAGACACACAGACTACAGGTTGATTTTATATTATGCCGGCGTCGTACTCTCCCATTGAGCTAGACAACTACATGATATCACTGCTACCGGCTCCCTGACACAGAGCTTGTAGTAGTTTCAGCCTGAGTTCTCGTGCTGCTCTCAACTTGCATTTATCACTTAGCTGGTTACATAGTTTACCCTGCTGTCTCCTTTATTCCTGCACTGCTTATATTTTGGCTTGTATTTTCTGTACCTTGCTATGTCCCCTGAGGACCTGGAATGGACTATGTCCCCAGGTATAGCTGAAGAGAACCATCCAGAGATACACCGTCCAGGAGCTGTACCAGGATCTGAGGACGAGATCGTACCAGAGGACTTCTCATGAGCAGTGGCTGTATGTAGTCAGTTATTTCTATTTCCAGTTGATTATTTTCTGTCTATTTGCATTTGTTGTACCAAACATATTCTCGGATTGTTTCTCGAGGAATTTATTGAGATTTGACAGTTATTTCTATTTGCATTAATCTGTCTTTTAATCTGTGTTTATCTGTTGTGGATGAGAATAGAATACCCCGTGACTTGTAACAATTGCCCTAATTCCCGTTAGACTACAGCTTAAGCATGCCCTGATGTATCCATTAAATTGGGTTGTCCATCGGTGCGTACTGCTGGCCATTGCCACGTGTCCAATCCCTCGTCATTTTGGGACTGGGGCGTGACACTGCCACCTCTCACCCTGCCGGACAGACATCCGCAGTACCTCCTACATCTCCAGTACATGTGGGAGTGTCTGCAGCATTCGGGGGTCCTCCACCACCTGTTCAGAGGGTCCCCTCAGCCACGACGGGGCCTCTACCACCACCACCACCAGTTCAGCATCCAGGAGGTGTGCCCGTCGATGGGGCACAGATGTTCGTCTTGATTCAGGGCATGGTCGATGCCCAGAGGACGTCGGCAGAGGCCCAGAGAGTGCAGGCTGAGGCACATCAGGCCCAGACAGAGATGATGAGGGTGAACATGGAGAATGCTCATCAAGTGGCTCTCCAGGCTGTGGAGAGAGTTACTCAGTAGCAGCAGCGTCCTGATCAGCACCACCAGAGGCCGGCACCATTGTGGATTTCAAGAGGATGATGCCTCGGGAGTTCAAGGGGACAGAAGGGATACTCTACGCCGATGATTGGCTAGAGGATATCGAGAGGAACTTACGCTTGGCACAGCTTCTAGAGGCCCTCCAGATCGAGGCCGCTGGCAGCCAGATGTTCGATATTGCCTTGACGTGGTTTCGTACGGAGCCGAGACTCTTGCGCAGGGGACTCACTTAGGAGGATTTCAAGGAGCTCTTCAAGGAGAAGTTCTTTCCTGATGTTGCCCTGGGAGCTTTGGAGAGTCAGTTCCATGACTTAGCCCAGGGGAGCTCGTCCGTCGATGAGTATGCCGCGGAGTTTTCCCGCCTGAGCCGCTTCGCACCGTCGATGATTAGAGATCCGGGGGACAGGGCCCGAAAGTTCAGAAAGGGGCTGACAAGGGAGATCAAGTCTCGCACATCGGGACATCGCACAGCTACCTACGAGGGCATATTGATGGATGCCCAGATAGCCGAGGACGACTTGGGCCTCAGGCCCAAGAGGGGACGCGATGGTTCCGGAGGAGCAAACAGTAGTGCGGGACCGGACAAGCGTCCACACTTTCAGCAGCAACAGCAGAGACCCTTTCAGCAGCAGCATCAGGCACCAGCCCGAGGGCAGGTCCAGCAGCAGCAACAGAGACAGACTCAACCCGCCATCCAGTGTGCGTACTGCGGGAAGATGGGACATACTAGAGATATCAGCAGGAAGAGATTGGGTTCATGTCTGTCCTGCGGATCGACGACACACCAGCTGAGGGATTGCCCTACCATTCGTCCAGGTCAGGGTGGAGCAGCCGCCCAGAGAGGACCAGACAGGGTACCTACCGTACCAGGAGGCCAACAACAGAGGGCACCACTTCCACCGCAATATCAGAAGTTCGCCCAGCATCAGCAGCAGAGAGGTGCACCCCAGGGGCGAGCATACGCCATGGCAGTCGAGGAGATCGAGCCAGCAGGAGACTTGATCACAGGTTCGGTTCTTCTCGATTGTATTCCCGCATTTACCTTATTCGACTCTGGCGCTTCCCATAGTTTTGTGTCTGTATCTTATGCACTTCGACATTATTTAGACACAGAACCATTAGCTAGGACTTGCAAGATCATGACTGGTGGAGGTATCATCCTAGTCCGTGATCACTGCAAGGACCGGAGAGTGTCAGTAGGAGGCCGAGAGTTGAGCGTGAGCTTACTTGTCATGCCACTTCCGGGTACGATATTGTACTCGGAATGGACTGGTTGAGTAGGCATCATGCTACTATAGATTGTTATAGAGGCAGAGTATTATTTAGACCTCCAGGAGAGCCGGAGTTTGAGGTTGTCAAGGGAACAGCGGAACAGAGCAGGAGCACATTTTACGGAGCCAGGGCGAAAGAGGAGGAGTTGCCACATCCTCTGATAGCGGAGTTCCTGGATGTATTTCCAGAGGAGTTGCCAGGCTTGCCGCCAGACAGAGATGTTGAATTCTCTATAGACTTGGTTCCAGGAGCGGAGCCCATTTCACAACATGTCTATAGATTTAACAACAGCGAGCTGGCAGAACTGAAGAAGCAAGTTGAGGAGCTGCAGGACAAAGGCTTCATCAAATCCAGTTCATCACCATGGGAAGCTCCGGTATTGTTCGTACCGAAGAAGGACGGCACGGTGCGCATGTGCATTGATTATAGAGCTTTGAACAATATCACTATCAAGAACAAGTACCCGCTGCCGAGGATAGATGATCTTTTCGATCAGTTGAGCGGGGCGAGGGTGTTTTCAAAGATAGATTTGAGGTCAGGCTATCACCAGGTGAAGGTGAAGAGAGAGGACATGCCGAAGACAGCTTTTCGGACCAGATACGGCCAGTTTGAGTTCATGGTGATGCCATTTGGTTTAACCAATGCACCGGCAGTATTCATGAACCTGATGAACAAGGTGTTCCACCAGTACCTTGACAAGTTCGTAGTGGTGTTCATCGACGATATTCTTGTGTATTCCAAGACCCCGGAGGAGCACGAAGAGCACCTGAGGTTGGTCTTAGAGACCCTCAGGAGGGAGAAGCTGTACGGGAAACTCTCTAAGTGTGAATTCTTCCTTGACAAGGTCGAATTTCTTGGGCATGTGGTATCGGGTGACGGAATCTCGGTTAACCCGCAGAAGATCGAGGCAGTGGAGTCGTGGGCTACCCCCAGTTCGGTAGCTGAGATCAGAAGTTTTCTCGGGCTAGTAGGATACTACAGGAGGTTTGTACAAGACTTCTCCAAGATTGCAGCGCCGATGACCAGACTGACTAGGAAGGATGTGGATTTTGTCTGGACGGAGGAGTGCCAGGATGCATTTGATGAACTGAAGAAGAGGTTGACGACAGCTCCAATTTTGACGTTGCCAGCAGGGACAGGTGGCTTCACCATCTACAGTGATGCTTCAGGGAAGGGTCTGGGATGTGTTCTTCAGCAGCACGGGAAGGTAATTGCCTATGCTTCCAGGCAGTTACGCCCTCATAAAAAGAACTATCCCACCCACAATTTGGAGTTGGCAGTAGTTATTTTTGCTCTAAAGCTATGGAAACATTACCTGTACGGAGAGCGTGTGGAGATTTTCACAGACCACAAGAGCTTGAAGTACGTATTCACACAGAAGGAGCTGAACATGAGGCAGAGGAGGTGGTTAGAGTTGATGAAGGACTTTGACATCTCATTGCAGTACCACCCAGGAAAGGCCAACGTAGTCGTCGATGCCTTGAGCAGGTATCCGATGGCTATGTACTTGACGACAGATAGACATTTATTGACTGATTTGGAAAGCTTGGAGATTGAAGTATTAGTTTCCGGTACTGAGATTCAGATGTGGGGATTGCAGATACAGTCCGAGCTGATGGACAGGATCAGAGCTGCGCAGTTTGATGATGAGGCTCTGAGGAGTATCAGAGCACAGGTTCAGACAGGATTGTCGGACGACTTTACTATCGCAGATGATGGTTCCTTACGGCACGGCACGAGGATGTGTGTGCCGAGCGGGGAGCTGCGCGAGAAGGTTTTGCAGGAAGCACACCGCTCTCAGTACTCGATGCATCCTGGTGCCAACAAGATGTATCGAGACCTGAGGGAGCACGTATGGTGGTATGGAATGAAGCGCGAGGTAGCACGCTTCGTATCCCGGTGTCTAGTGTGCCAGCAGGTAAAGGCAGACCGGCAAAGGCCAGGTGGTTTGCTTCAACCTTTACCGATTCCAGAGTAGAAATGGGAGCACGTGACCATGGATTTTATTTTAGGGCTTCCACGTTCTCCAGGAGGGAAGGACGCGATTTGGGTCATCGTGGACAGGTTGACCAAATCAGCCCATTTCTTACCTTTCAAGGTGGGCACGTCGACAGAGAGGCTAGCAGAGATGTATGTGCGACAGATCGTTAGACTTCATAGAGTTTCTGTAAGCATCATCTCGGATCGGGATAGTCGTTTCATTTCCCACTTCTGGAGGAGTCTGCAGGCTAGCTTGGGCACTCAGCTCAAGTTCAGTACCGCATATCACCCCCAGACAGACGGGCAGTCTGAAAGGACTATTCAGACTCTCGAGGATATGCTACGCACTTGTGTTCTAGATCTCGGAGGTTCTTGGGAGGATCATCTGCACCTGGTAGAGTTCGCTTACAACAACAGCTACCAGGCCAGCATCGAGATGTCACCATTTGAGGCTCTTTATGGACGAAGGTATCGTACACCGTTATCTTGGGACGACGTTGGAGAGAGAGCCTTGCTAGGACCAGAAATGGTCGTGGATGCAGCAGAAAAGGTGAAACTCATCAGAGACAGACTGCGAGTGGCGCAGGACAGACAGCGGCATTGGGCCGACAGCCACCGTAGACCCCTTGAGTTTCAGGTATAGATTATTATTTTTCTGGCTTGTGTTTGTTTGTTTAGACTGCGTATTAAGACTGTTTTGTTTTAGGTTGGCGATCTAGTATTCCTACGGATTTCTTCGACGCGTGGCACGATTCATTTTGGTCGAGGCGGGAAGCTTAGCCCACGCTACATCGGACCCTTTGGTATTCTTGCGAGGGTAGGTGCAGTGGCGTATAGACTGGACTTGCCGCCTGCATTAGAGGGAGTGCATGATGTGTTCCACATGTCGCAGCTGAGAAGGTACGTGGCAGACCCTACTCACGTACTTGACCACTCGGAGATTGAGGTTGGTCCGACGCTCAGCTACCCCGAGCAGCCCGTAGAGATCTTGGATCGCAGAGAGAAGGTGTTGCGGAACCAAACTATTCCTTTGGTTCGTGTTGCATGGAGACATCACTCTCCAGGGGAGTCGACCTGGGAGAGAGAGGACGAAATGCGCGAGCAATACCCGTACCTCTTCTAGACTTGAGGTATATCCCTTTCTGATTTATTCTTGTTCTGTTCAGTCCAAATTTTGAGGACGAAATTTCTTTTAGGAGGGTAGACTTGTCACTACCACATTCCAGATGAGGGCATTTGTGTAAATTCACTATTTTGAATAATTATGAATTTAATTAATCTGTTGAGTTTGATAAACTATTTTTATATTGTTAGTGATATTTGGTTTTAGGTAAAACCCTAGAATGCATTAGGACAAACCCTAATGACTAAACCCTAATTTGAAAACCCAGTTCTAGAGAAACCCTAGAATTCAAATTTTAGGTTTGGACCTCAAACCTTAGACTGACTAAACCTGAGTTAATTAGGTTCTACATGACCTAACCTGGGGGGGGGGGTTAACCTAAAACTATGCATTAGAAACCCTAACTGGTTTAATAAAAAAGGGAGTCTCTCTTAAAGCCATTCTTCATGTAGAAAGAAGAAACCCTAGCCTCCATCAAGAAAACCATCTTTCCCCCACCACAAATTCGGAATTAAAACCCTAGGATTCCATCTTCCTCCTCCAAAGCAAGGAACTTGGGTCAAGGAACCTTGGGGAAGAAGAACTTCCATTGGAGAAACCATCTCAATAGGTAAAATCCGATCTTAATCCCTTTAATTCCTGTTTTTCTGTTGTAGATAGTCATTAGGAACCCACCTTGTGGTATAGGTTTCGATTTAGGGATTCTATATGAGGACCTAGGAGATCTAGGGTTTTGGTGACCTAAGGTTGAATTTTTCTCAATTTCGTGAACCCTAACCCTAGGGGTTTGCTAGTGGACCGATTTTATCCCTAAATATTGTTTAGATCTCGGTTCTTAGGGTTTTGTTTGGGAATTTATGGGTTTGTATGTAAATTCGTTTTTCTGTACTACATATGTTTGATGAAATAATTTCTAAGGGATTAACTTTCTAATCTATTCAATATAACCTATTTTAATGTATAGTATATATATATGCACACATATATTTGCATATGGATTGATTGAGTGGTGTGTTTTGGGGAGGATGCACTGTAGGGATTCACTGTGCACAGTCGGGCATCAGAGGGTGTGTGGCTGTGTGTGAGTTCAGCGGGGAGAAGAACCACTGTGTGTGTCTTAGAATTTCCCAATACCTATGTGACTTTGTATCAGTGTCTACATATACTGTGTGTAGTAGTTTAGAAACCTTTAGTGTCTCAGTTAATTAGAACCTGTGTGTGCAGTGTATATTTCAGTGAGGTGTGAGGAACCTGTGTTGCCTGTGTGCACAGTCGTGTTTGGTCCAGATCTGTGCAGTGATTTCTGTGGGCTCGTGTATGGTTATGGCATTTGGGTTTAGTATCAGTGTCAGGATTTTATGTATCAGAAATACATGTGAGATTAGTGCCTGTGTACCTGCAAGTGAGTTAATGTGTGTGAGTATCCCAGATTTCAGTTGCATTTGTGAGAGTGAGTAAACAGTAGGTATGTATTAGATAACTGTGTTTCTGTGTGTTGAGTTATAGTTAGGAGTATGTGTGTGAGTGATATTGTGTAGTGAGGACTTATGTGTATGAGTTGGGGATTAGAGTATCAATGAACAACAGTGTGTTATCTGTGTGTTTTAAATATCTGTGTGTGTCTGAGTGCAAGGAGGATTCTGTGTAGTGTAGGTAATTAAATTCTGTGGGTGTGCAGGATTCAGTTGGGAGTAATGCAGTGAGATTTGAGGGTATTAGAACTGTGTATCAGATAGGGGAAAAAAAATTAGGACCTGTGTAGTGAGTTATGTGTGTTTATCAGTGTGTTGAGTGTATAATTTTGAGAGAGTATGTTGTATGAGTATGAGAGAGAGGAGTGGGTCAGTGTATTGATTTATGTGTGTGTGTGCCAGTGAGCTGAGAGTGCAGTGTGTTTGTTTTGTGAATCACTGTGTACAGGTCTTATGTATCAGTAACTGCTTATGTATGAGTAAACTTCAGTGTGTGTGTAGGAGTTATGTCTCTGAGTGTATATGGCTGTGGGTAATTTTGAGAGGAATGCACCTGTGTGTATACACATGTGTGTGTCCCTGTGCTGAAACACCAGTGAAGTATTGGGGAACTGTGTGAGTGATAAATTCCCAAGTGTCAATGTGAACCAATTTGTACCAGTGTGTATCAGTTAGGTAAGGACAATATGTGTGTTTACCTGTGTGTGCTGTGTGTGCAGGGAGTTTATCAGTGTGTATGTAGATTATAGTGTGTCAGACAAGAACCACATGTGTGTGAGTTTCAGTGTGTCTACCTGTGTCAGTGCAGTGAGTGCCTATTAGTGTGTCTCAGTACATTCCAGTTTCACTAGGTGTAGTGCAGTGAACTGTGTGTGCATCTGCAGTATGTATCAGCATACATATTAGAGTGAATGTAGTGTGTCTCTGTGCAGAATTAGTGTATCAACTAGATCATAGTATGCAGGGAAATTCTGTGTGTGTTGAAGGTATTTTCTGGGTAGTGTAGGTATTGAGTAGCAGTGTATCCATGATACATGAGGGTGTAGATGATTGTATATGATTTGGGTTATTGAGTTTCCCTACTAGTATTAGTAGTTGGGTAGGGGTTAGTATATATATACAACTATTAGTCTAGACAGTTAGTGGTAGATTAATATCTATGCTAGCATATAGTTTAGCTACATGTATAAATGTATATATGTAGATATATAGATATACATGTATTGTATTATAATTAGTATCTATATGGTATTGAGGTACATTAGTGTTAGTATCTATGACCTAGTATAAACCACCCCAGTTAGAATGCCCTAGTATAAACCTTAGATATGACCTAGAAGCCTCACACTTAATTATTTAAACATGTTACTCTTTTGATTTAATATCTGACATCAATTTTCCATAAATAGGTCATTGTGATTCCACTTTGGACATCGATCCTTACACTTTGCTCAGGACCACAGGCGAGTACATTCTCTGACAGTTTTCATTGTTGATTATTTCTATAATGCAGTTGTATTACATACTTGATTCCGACACTATGGATACACGGGTTAGCACCCTAGATCCCCATCATGAGGAGTCATGGTTGGAATCCATCGTGCTAGCTGGGGGATGGGGAACTATTAGGAGATTATGTGATCATATCCAAACCTTTACATGCATCATAGCTCACCCCACTTCTCACGTCGGGTGCGACCTGGCCATTTACATACATCATAGCTGTTATATATGATTAGCCTGACCACTACATGCATCATAGCTAACCATATGGTTAGCCTGACCTACAAGAATTATAGCTAATCATATATAACCAGCCTGATCAAGTCCCAAGCCGATCACATAATAAACTGATAATTCAAACACTTAGCTAGATGTCTATTTTATTCAGATTCACTTGTTCTAGCATTCACTGTCTATTGTTCATTGCTAGATGCTCTATTGCCTATTTCCATTTCTCCAGTACTTTATATTTCCAGCATTTTATTTCCATCTTGTATTTCTTACACTGTTTATAGTCTTTGTCAATTTAATGAAACTGCTGTTAGTGCTTGTGCTTCGCTCCAATCCTGACTGGATAACATTTTTCAGAGGACCTGGAGAGCTTGTGCCCCACTCATTACGGCCCAGGATTAGAGGGAGATTTCACTCCAGAAACCCCAGAGGAGTTGCTTAGCCTAGAGGAGAATGTACCTGGCAATTCTTAGATTATTTTTCTGCATTTATTGTTCTAGACTGAGACTGAATTGTATTTATTATTCTGTGATTTTGTGAGGTCATCTAGACCCAAGATTTGAGTTGGACTTGTTGTGGTTGGTTTATATTAGAACTCTTTTCGATTCTCATCGTGCCATTATTTTCTATTAGCTTGTGATTGAGTATATCATAGAACTGTGGATTATTTATCATTGTCCTCCGTGCGGAGTTGAGACTATTGACAGAATATATTATATGTTGAGACCTAGACAGCGTTCTACCGCCGATGCTGCGGCGTAGGCTGGACGTACCCACGACTCATGCCTAAATTTCGGGTGCGGGTCGTGACACATAATCCCCATCCATGTTCATATTTAATCTCCCTAACATATCCTATATATATATATATATATATATATATATATATATATATATATATATTAACCATATATTTTATTTATCACACTACACTAACCATCCACATATGTAAACCAACAACCCTAGCTAGCATAGCAAATATATGTATAATCACCATCTTAATTAACCAAGACAAATCTGGAAATAAATTGGAGATAGGTGGAGAATCGACCTTGGCGACGACGGTGTTGGGTACGGTCGGAGAAGATAGCCGGGGTGGTGGTGATGGTGGTGGTAGTGGTGGTGATGATGGTGGTAGTGGTGGTGATGAAGGAGGGAGATGGGGAGGTGTTGATAGAGGTGGTGAGAACAGGAGGCTCGTCGGAGTGGCTGTGCTGCCTGGCCGGAGCGGGGGGAACTGCTCCGCCGGAGCTGGCAGCTTCAGCGAGGGGAAAATTGGCCCGGCGGCGGGGACGCACGGGAGCGGGCTGTAGCGGGGGACGCACGCTGCGGCGACAGCGGGGGACGCACGCTGCGGGCGATAGCGGGCCGGACGCTCAGCTGCGGGGGGTCGCTCGCGGCGGTGGCAGCGGCCGGTCACTCGACGGGGGACGCGCAGACCGCCGGTCGGGGGAGCTCAGGCCGGCGGGAGCTCCGCTGGAGTCGGGCCGGGGTCGAGTTGTTGGCCGGCCGGTCGGGTATCTCTAGGGAGAAGCAATGAAGGAGGAAGAAGAAGAAGAAATGAAGGAGGAAGAAGAATGGAGTTTTCTTTGCATGAAAAAAAATAAATGGAGGAGGAGAGAGAGAGAGACTTTATTGGGATTAGGGCCAGTTAGTTTTTGGTTGAGGGTGGGGTGAGGAGTTACTTTATATGTGTGTGTGTGAAGGAGATGGAGGGTTGGGATCAACCCATTCAAAATGAATGGTTGAGATTGATCATGAAGAGAAGAGGGTTTTCTTCATGAGGGGTGAATGCATGGGTGTGAATGGGACCCCATTTTGGGACCTCTCATTAGTTCTTGGCCAATAGGGTGGTGCCACATAATTCAATAATTACAACTTAACCCCTTAAATTTGGAAAATTGTATAGACACATAAAATGACACAAAAATTGCGGAGACAAATATATTTAGAAATTTTTATGGTGAGAGGGGGTTGTGCGTTAGGCACGGGTTCAATTAGAAAGGCATTGGAATTAATTTAGGATTAAAAATAGGATTTACAAAGTTGGTATCCCCGATTTAAATAGAAATAAAGTGTCCGGCGAATTTAATTTAATTGGGGCACTTGGGGTCAAAATCCGAAAATGAAGCAAAGGCCAAAAATGGTGGGGGCTTAGAGTTAGTCTTGGACCCTTTAGTTGGTCCGGCTCAACGGGTTAAATTGGTATCTCAAAATTTATGGTAACGACACAGGTGTCCGGCACGGAATTAAATATGGGTTACGATTTTTGGAAAGTTGCGCAATTAATTTAGAGCACAACGAAAATTGATTTTTAAGTGACGGAAAAGTCCAGCGCCTAATTTGGCGAGTCAAGTCAGAAGTACAATAATCCGATAGAATTTACGGGCTGATATAGGGCTCCGAATAATTTAGCAATGATAGGACGCGCCAAGGGTTTAATTAAATAAATTAAATACCAGACAATCCTATCTCCACTCTAAACCTCAATATTTGCTGCTAAAACCAAAATTTTCCAAATCCAACCTGACTATCTACAGAATAAATCGAGAGGGTTTACATATATGCATGTGACCTAGTTTATGAGACCACCCCATTATCATGAGGTATTCTTATGTTTATTGGCCATGACACTGTTCTTACACGAGTGTGAGTCATATGTAGGGCACGGACTTGCGTACTCGGCTGGCCACTGGTACGTATAAGTCGTGCGACGGATAGGGATAACTGTCGATAGAAACTTTGCATGCTAGTAGACCTAACAGTTAATTAGAGATATCATCGTATCATGGATGTGACATGCTTAGAGCATGGGGTGGAAAGAACAACAAGTAAGGCATTTGGGCTCCTTTGCACTTTCCTTTCTGTAACCCGTACGCTCCGCCGGAGATACGTGGCGGTGATGACCCCTATATATTACTGGCGGCCTCTGGCGTTCAAAAGACGACATGCTTTTTAGGCCCCTGATTCTCCGAGAGAATCATGCCAATCCTATTTATGGCCAGATAGCCCACTTGTTGGAAAGTTGTTCTCAAACTACATTCACATAGATGGTTAGGCGACCCATTGGATGTTTATTTTTCAGTACTTTATTGGCATGTTTATATGTATCTTGTTACGTCCCTCTGAGGACCTGGTACCTTTCCAGATATAAACGGACATGATTATTCACAGGAGTACGGACCCAAACCTGACGCTTCATTCCAGACTGAGGAGGTCTTATCTTCAGAGTATCTTTGATCCATCGCAGCTGATGGATATTCTAGTTGCTATTTCTTTTTGGACATTTATCTTATATTAGAGTTGATCTCTTCTCTCATTTAGTAGTTTTTAGTATAGTCGATTTATAGTGGATTTGTTTTCATCTGACTATCATACTTTGATACTTCATCTTTAAGATTCAGTTATTTATTTCCTATTTATTTATTTGTGCTGTGGATGAGATATAGATTGCGTGTGACTTGTTGACAGCATATTACCATTGGTGGTTACCATTGGTGGATTTGATATTCATTATACAGCGTACGTGTGTGTATGGTTTCCATATATTGGAGTTCGTATACTGTAAACCCCCTCGACCAGATTCCAGCATTTTAGGATTATTTTTAGCAATTTAGGATTTATGGCAATATTTAAATTTATTTTGCTTACATATCCTATTGATTTGAACACCTGTCTATCACCGAATTATTTGGAGCTTTACCTTGACTGTTATCCCCGAACAAAGTTCACATACCTGTCCTAGACATGTTAGTCTATTTTCCTGCACTTGGTGCAACTCCCAGATACTTTACTTTGAGCCTCATTTGAGACGCACAATTATCATTACAAACGTACGTATTTAAATTCCTAGACCTGTACCCATCTCTGTTCCAATAGCCATTAGAGGCCCAACGTGCACCTGTTTTGCCCAAACAAAAATACGTTAATATTCTACACTGAGTATACTATATTTAGTGTATTGACACCGCACTGAAATTATGGCCCTACCTGCCTCTAAATAATTAGTAAACACCGTACACAGTATTTATTAATTAATTAATAAGATGGCCCGTATCACCCAAGAAAACCAGGCCCAGCCCCTGCCCAGGCTCACCCCCACTCCCTCAGGACCCTCACACAGTTTTTTTCTTCAATTTTGTGAATTTTAGAATTTTCAGGAATCGGGTGTTTATCCCAGACAATTTCGTAATTGTGCAATTTCCCAAAATAGGGACCTCTGTGCAATTTATGGAATTACAGGGACTTTTTTGCAAATTACCATGCGGGGTGTCACCCCCTCATTGGCCGGTGAACCTGCACCGTCCATTTGGAGGCGGGACCCACCCGAAAATATCCTGTAAAATATCTTTAGATATTTTACTTAAAATATCTATATTATTTTCTATAAAACAAAAATAAAAGAAAACAAAAAAACAAAAACCCAATCCCCAAACCCGATCCCCCCCCCAGCCGCAGCTGACCCCCCGCCGGAGCGGCGAGCCCCCTCGCCGGAGCCGCTCCGCCGACTCCCCCCGCGGCGAGCCTCCCCCCCCCCCCGCGGCGAGTCTCTACTCCCCCCGCTGGCCCCTCTCTCCTCAGCCTCCTTCTTCTCCGGCGGAGCACCCACTCCAGCCCGACCCCCCTGTGCACAACCGGCCCCCATCTCCACCGCCACCCCCATCACAGCCTGCCACCACCGCCGCCATCATCACCAGCATCTCCTCCCTCCTCCCCGATATCTCCTCCGCCGGACCCGAGCATCTCCAGCCCCGAGCTCCCTTTCTCCTCCACCACCTCCACCATCTCACCACCGCCTCCCCACGGCCGGAGCTGACCTAGCCGGAGAGCTCTACTCCTCCACTCAGCCCTTCCTTTCCCCTCCCCCCCCCCCCCCCGCCGGCCTCGACAGCCACCCGACCCTGCCTCAAACCCCCCACCAGCCACCCCGAGCCACCACACGCCACCGACTCCACTCCCGGAGCTCCGCCCTCTCCCAGCTCGGCCATGACCCGCTGTCCTAGCTCCGGACACGCCAAGTACCGGACACGACAGCAGCTGGACACAGCCCACGTCCAGGACATAAATCCTGTGTCGAATTGACTCACGGACACAGGAAAATTCATTCCACGGAGCCCTGTTTAGGTAACCCATTCTATCTCCTCGTAGTTCCGTTTTTAATTCCGTTAGTTATGATACGTAGGCTATGTAACCCTCTCAGTGCCCGTGCAACCCGCTCGGTGTATCGCGGCCTGTGGCGATCGTAAACCGCGATCCAAATACAGGAAAAATAACGACCCGATTCACACCGGAACTGAGTACGCCCCGCCAAATGGGACGACTTGGTCGCACACGATCTTTACCGAAACGTGCGCGCCGTTGATACGGACGTGCGAAATTTTGCAGAAGTTGATTTGGATGTGCGTGCACACCGGAATCAACGCGTATCAGCCGACAACGTCCCGTATCCGCCTGTTCTGGAATACGCTGTAACTTTGTGTACACACGTCGGATTGAAACGAAACTTGCGCCATCGGACTCGTAACAATACGCTGGTCCTATGATCCAAGTTTGGTTCGATTCTGAGAATGTTAACAAAATTCTGTATCGTGGGCCCCACAGGCTCCACTTGACGGGCAATTTTGTGATCGGCACATCGAATCCAGTTCTGGATATTCTGTTGGATTCGTATCGACATTCTGGACTTGTTGACACTAAGTTTGGCGAATTTGGAGACCGTTGACCCTGACACATTTTTCGGTGCAAAGCGGCCCACATGTGGACCCCGCTTTGACCGAAAACTGTCATTTTTGCCCCTATGTCCAAATTGGACTTAATGACAGGCATTTCTAGCTATTTGATATTTTTTGAGACTGTTAGTGATATTTATTTCAGCATCCGGAGACATTTATTCTGAGGTCATAGTTTCTGACTTTTGGCATTTGACAACTGGACGTTATATTTGCAGCTCTCTTGCCAGGCAAGTATACCTTACCTTGTTGTACTGTTTAAATTCAGTTATTGTTAGTTACATGTTTATCTATTTTAAATATAAATGTGCGCGTCTGAGAAAACTCGGGTGCAGTCAACGAAGGCGTTGACGTTAGGATTTGTATCTGACCTAGTGTCTAGTAGACCCACATAAAGTTGTGATGTTATTGATATAACTTCCCAGGCCTTGACACATATCATTATACGTCACAGAGTGAGTTCATGTAGGGACGTGTGCCTCATGCATGACTGGCCATCAGTGTGAGCAACACGTGTAACGCTATGTAGCTTAGTTATTTATTTTATTGAGACTTGCATCATAGTAGGAGGTGTTGTAATCCCCCTGATTTTCAAAATTTGATAATATGGAATTTTCCCCAATTTACTGTATTTTTCTGATATTTTTCTGGAATTAAATTAAGGTGTTTAATTATTGAAGGATTTTTAATTGATATTAAATGATATTAAAATATTTTGAAAATAATATTTTATGGTGTAAAATGAAAATCTAGACATAGGGTATTTTTCCGGGAATTTATTGGACCCCGGATGAATTTTTAAAGCCCTAAATACTAATTAAATATTAAACCCAAATAAACCGGATTTTATTTAATAAACCGAACCAAATTAAACTGAACCGGACCGGGTTTATTTTTAAACCCAATTCCTTATCGGGTCGGATCCGGGTCAAACCCAGACCCGAACCCGATAGCCCGAACCCGACCCGCATTTTTATTTTGGATCGGGCCGGATCCGTAGACCCGACCCGACCCGCCATCAAACCCGACCCGAACTCCTCTCCTTCCCCAACCGCTGCCCGACTCTGCCGCTTCCGCTCCGCCGCGGCCGTTACGCCGGCGACCGCCTCACCTCCCTCTTCCCTCTCTGTAACCGCCGCCGCCGCCTCCTTCTCTTCCCCTTCCCCGTTCAACCGCCGGCTCCTCCTCTCCCTCCTCCCCTTTAAAAACCCTAGCCGGCCGTCCCCATTTTTCCCCTCCGCCTCCAGTCCCCTCGCCGACGCTGCCTCCCTCCGCCCTCGGCTCGCCCGCACCTCCCTTACTCCGCCTCCCTCCGAGCAGCCGGACCCCTAGCCCCGCTGCACCGCGCCACCCGCTGCCTTTTCCCCGCTGCCGCCTCACTCCAGTAGCTCCGGCCGCCCGCGTGAACTCCGACCGCCTCGACTCACTGCCAGCCGCACTCCTCAGCCCTCGGCCTCCTCCGGTCGGCCTCCCCCGTCACAGCGCCGCCAAGACTCGGACACAGCAAGGACACGGACACAGGGTTCTCAAGACACAGAAACCCTAACAGTACTCGGACACAGTGAATCTCGTGTCGGACACAACTCAGGACACGGAGGATTCGGTTTTCTGGGACCTACTTCAGGTATTCATAACTTTTGACTCGTAGCTCGGAATTCGATTCCGTAAATTGTATCGCGTAGCCTGTATGACCCTCTCGGTGCCCGGACAAACCGTTCGGGGCATCGCGTCCTGTGGTGATCGCACACCGCGATCCAAAAACAGGAAAAACTTAGCCCTATTTTACCCCGGAACTGGGTACGCCCCGCTAAACGGGACGACTTGGTCACGTACGGTCTTCACCGATACGTCAGCGTCGTTGATACGGACGTGCGGGATTTCGCAGAAGCTGATTTGGATGTGCGTGCACACCGGAATCAGTGCGTATCCGCGGACATCGTCCCGTATCCGTACTTCCTGTTTCTCGCTGTAACTTAGTGTACACACGTCAGATCGAGACGAAACTTGCGCCATCGGACTCGTAGCAATACGCTGGTCCTGTGGGTCAAGTTTGGTTCGATTCTGAGAACGTTGACAAAATCGTGTGTCGTGGGCCCCACAGGCTCCACCCGACGGGCGATTTTGTGAACGGCTCATCGGAATCCAATTCTGGAAGTTCCGTTGGGTTCGTATCATCGTTCCTGACCTGTTGACACTAAGTTGGACTATTTTTTAGACCTTTGACCCTGGCGCATTTTTCGGTGCAAGACGGCCCACATCTGGACCCCGCCTTGACCCGAAAATGACGTTTTTGCCCTTGTCTCCAAATTGGACTCAAGGACAGGCGTTTCTTGCTGATTAACATTTTCTGAACCTGATGGTAATGTCTATTTCAGCAACCGGAGTACTGTTTGGAAATCCAGCTGAAGCCAGAGCAACCTTTGGAACCGAAAATCCAGGCAAGTGTACCTTGCCATTAAATGCAGTATTTAATTCATTTTGAATCTCTTGCTCTAATTTTTGTGACTGTGGTACTTGCCCTATCAAATATTTTATCCCCAGGACACCTGACACAAAGCATGATACAGAATCTTCCTGATTATTCAAGGGGATTTTGTTTAGGATATAGATTTCATAACTTGAGCTTTATGTTTTATCCTGACTAGCTGCATTAGTTCTAATCTTGCGTAACATGAACATTGAGAACTGTGACGTGAGATTTTATTGGGTGGGGAGAGTATTACCATATCAAGGCTGATTATATTATATATATATCTGGTTATCTGGAAGTGTCCTAGTCTCTGACACAGAGCTTTGGCACCTGTACTGGCCCTCGAGAAAACACTGCTATGGTTTCTTGTCACTGATTCTGTAGTAGTCTCAGCCTGAAGTATGATTAATAACTCTCAACTTGCATGATCACTTAGCTGGTTTTAATTATTTAACTGGATTTGTTTGATAGTAACATCGGCATACCACTGTCTTAAACTTATTAATATCTTGTACTTCTCTTGTGTTTAACATTTTGGTTGACTTGCATGCTCATTCACTGTATTATGGCTCGTATTCTTCTGTACCTTGTTACGTCCCGCTGAGGACCTGGTTTTGTTCTCCAGTTATAGCAGACGAGAGCTACCCTGAGGTGTACGGAACAGGGGCACTACTCGGAGCAGTACCTGAACCTGAGGACGAGGTGACCGCTGAGGACTTCTCCTGAACGACTGCTTCACCATGCTCAGTCATTTAGTCTTTATTTTCCTGTTTCATTAAACTCTCTATTTCCTGTTTAATTGAACTCTTTATTTTCCTGTCTTTGAGAACTTATGTAACAGACTTAATATCGGATTGTTCTCCGATTTATTTACTTTGTCTGGTTGTAACTTAATATTTCTTTTGCTGAAGTTGATATCATATATTTGTGGATGAGATTAGTAAACCCTGACTGATGTTATACAGCTTAAGTATGTCCGATGGATCCATTAACTTGGGTTTGTCCATCGGTACATGCTGCTGGCCATTGCCACGTGTCCAGTCCCTCGGTATTTTGGGACTGGGGCGTGACATGGTTTTTGTGGTGGCCCATGCAGGTCAATGACTAAAAAAAAATGTTCGGTTTCAACTTAGGGACCGAACAGGCCTGCAATAAGAATAAGATAAGTTTTTAGGATCTCATCCACTTGCTTGAAAACGTTCTTGATATCTGTATCGTATTCATTTTAAAAATTGCATCTTGCCTTGACTCCTGTACGCCTCTTATAGTTTATTTTGATGCAGAGAAATGGATTCACAAACAAATGACGGAACTCCAGCAAGAACACCAGTAGGTGCTGAAGTCACTTACGGAGAAGATGAAGTGACGCTGTTGAGTGGAGATCCCTCTACTCACCGAAGCAGACAAGCAGATCCGCAATCATCTAGATTTCGGCGTGATGATATTCCACCTCCGCCCCAGTTCACTCCTCAGATGCCTGTCTTCCCACCAGGCCAAGCAATGGACAGACAGCAGATGTTCCAGATGTTCTTCGCAATGATGCAAGCTCAGCAACAAGTCCAAACTGAAGCCCAACGTCGCGAAGCTGAGTACTTGAGGAACAGTCTAGTAAATGCACTGGAGCAGGCCAACCTACCAGCTAGACGACATCCGACGGGCTCTATCACAGACTTTCGCCAACTAAAGCCCCGTACTTTCTCTGGCAAGGAAGGACCAACAGAAGTGCATGAATGGCTCACCAACATTCGGCATCAATTAGAAGCAGCTGAGCTTCCCCAAGATCGTTGGATGACTGCCGTCAGGATGCAATTGACGGACAATGCTCATCACTGGTGGCTATCCGAAGAGACCAGGCTCGGACCAGACCGAGTTACTTGGGAAGAGTTCTCCAGACTCTTCCAGGAGATGTACATACCTGCTATCGCTCGATCAGAACTGAGGGACAAGTTCAACCACCTCACTCAGGATGCTATGACGGTAGAAGAATACAACGCCGAGTTCATTCGTCTGAGTCGCTTTGCTCCTACCTTGATCCCGACAGAAGTAGAGAAGGCCGAGAAGTTTTTCGACGGACTCAACATCGAACTACAGAAATTGATTGGATCTGTCGCACCAACTTCGTACACCGACGTCCTTGCTGCAGCTAGACGCATGGAGCGCGTCACCAGGAGAGAAACCAGTCTGAAGAGGCCTTCCATATCAGTACCAGCCAGAGCAAACAATGGAGAGGCTGCCAAGAAACCTCATCTGCAACAAGCACCACAGGGATCTGCATCCAAAGCCCTGACTCTTCCTACTTGTTATTACTGCGGCAGGATAGGCCATGTTGAGAAGGAGTGTAGACGTAAGCACGGACTGTGCTTAGGTTGCGGATCCAGACAGCATGCAGTGAAGGACTGCCCTGATCGTAGGGAAGCACCAAGGGCGAACCAACAAGCTCTACCAGCACCAGGAGGACAACAACCAAGGCCACCCTTGGCACATCAAGCAGCAACCTACCAGCAAGCCCAGCAACAGCAGAGAGCACCACCTCAAGGACGTGGCCAAGTTTTCGCGATGACGGTGGGAGACGTGCAGAACCAAGGAGTTGCTAATGCGCGTAAGTCTTTGTAGTTGTTTCGTTTCTAGCATTGTTATAGTTGTGCCTGCTGGTTCGTGACCCCAGACTTGACCTGATAACCTTAAACTGATAATTTTAACTTGCCAACAATTGATAACCTAGTTTTGAACTTGATAATAACCTAGAATTGTTAACTTGATAAGTTTTGAAATATAACCTGGTTTTCTAAAACAATAATTTTCTAAGATTTTCCACATTTGGGAAATTGCATAAATTCTATTGCTTAGGGAAATGAATTTCCCTATGCGTTTAAATCTCTCAATCTTGATTTTTGTGATTCGAATAAATTTTTGCAACCGTGTCATCTCTGTTGACCGGTTAATATTTGATTGCGAGGACGCAATCCTCTCAAGGGGGGTATATTGTAATCCCCCTGATTTTCAAAATTTGATAATATGGAATTTTCCCCAATTTACTGTATTTTTCTGATATTTTTCTGGAATTAAATTAAGGTGTTTAATTATTGAAGGATTTTTAATTGATATTAAATGATATTAAAATATTTTGAAAATAATATTTTATGGTGTAAAATGAAAATCTAGACATAGGGTATTTTTCCGGGAATTTATTGGACCCCGGATGAATTTTTAAAGCCCTAAATACTAATTAAATATTAAACCCAAATAAACCGGATTTTATTTAATAAACCGAACCAAATTAAACTGAACCGGACCGGGTTTATTTTTAAACCCAATTCCTTATCGGGTCGGATCCGGGTCAAACCCAGACCCGAACCCGATAGCCCGAACCCGACCCGCATTTTTATTTTGGATCGGGCCGGATCCGTAGACCCGACCCGACCCGCCATCAAACCCGACCCGAACTCCTCTCCTTCCCCAACCGCTGCCCGACTCTGCCGCTTCCGCTCCGCCGCGGCCGTTACGCCGGCGACCGCCTCACCTCCCTCTTCCCTCTCTGTAACCGCCGCCGCCGCCTCCTTCTCTTCCCCTTCCCCGTTCAACCGCCGGCTCCTCCTCTCCCTCCTCCCCTTTAAAAACCCTAGCCGGCCGTCCCCATTTTTCCCCTCCGCCTCCAGTCCCCTCGCCGACGCTGCCTCCCTCCGCCCTCGGCTCGCCCGCACCTCCCTTACTCCGCCTCCCTCCGAGCAGCCGGACCCCTAGCCCCGCTGCACCGCGCCACCCGCTGCCTTTTCCCCGCTGCCGCCTCACTCCAGTAGCTCCGGCCGCCCGCGTGAACTCCGACCGCCTCGACTCACTGCCAGCCGCACTCCTCAGCCCTCGGCCTCCTCCGGTCGGCCTCCCCCGTCACAGCGCCGCCAAGACTCGGACACAGCAAGGACACGGACACAGGGTTCTCAAGACACAGAAACCCTAACAGTACTCGGACACAGTGAATCTCGTGTCGGACACAACTCAGGACACGGAGGATTCGGTTTTCTGGGACCTACTTCAGGTATTCATAACTTTTGACTCGTAGCTCGGAATTCGATTCCGTAAATTGTATCGCGTAGCCTGTATGACCCTCTCGGTGCCCGGACAAACCGTTCGGGGCATCGCGTCCTGTGGTGATCGCACACCGCGATCCAAAAACAGGAAAAACTTAGCCCTATTTTACCCCGGAACTGGGTACGCCCCGCTAAACGGGATGACTTGGTCACGTACGGTCTTCACCGATACGTCAGCGTCGTTGATACGGACGTGCGGGATTTCGCAGAAGCTGATTTGGATGTGCGTGCACACCGGAATCAGTGCGTATCCGCGGACATCGTCCCGTATCCGTACTTCCTGTTTCTCGCTGTAACTTAGTGTACACACGTCAGATCGAGACGAAACTTGCGCCATCGGACTCGTAGCAATACGCTGGTCCTGTGGGTCAAGTTTGGTTCGATTCTGAGAACGTTGACAAAATCGTGTGTCGTGGGCCCCACAGGCTCCACCCGACGGGCGATTTTGTGAACGGCTCATCGGAATCCAATTCTGGAAGTTCCGTTGGGTTCGTATCATTGTTCCTGACCTGTTGACACTAAGTTGGACTATTTTTTAGACCTTTGACCCTGGCGCGTTTTTCGGTGCAAGACGGCCCACATCTGGACTCCGCCTTGACCCGAAAATGACGTTTTTGCCCTTGTCTCCAAATTGGACTCAAGGACAGGCGTTTCTTGCTGATTAACATTTTCTGAACCTGATGGTAATGTCTATTTCAGCAACCGGAGTACTGTTTGGAAATCCAGCTGAAGCCAGAGCAACCTTTGGAACCGAAAATCCAGGCAAGTGTACCTTGCCATTAAATGCAGTATTTAATTCATTTTGAATCTCTTGCTCTAATTTTTGTGACTGTGGTACTTGCCCTATCAAATACTTTATCCCCAGGACACCTGACACAAAGCATGATACAGAATCTTCCTGATTATTCAAGGAGATTTTGTTTAGGATATAGATTTCATAACTTGAGCTTTATGTTTTATCCTGACTAGCTGCATTAGTTCTAATCTTGCGTAACATGAACATTGAGAACTGTGACGTGAGATTTCATTGGGTGGGGAGAGTATTACCATATCAAGGCTGATTATATTATATATATATCTGGTTATCTGGAAGTGTCCTAGTCTCTGACACAGAGCTTTGGCACCTGTACTGGCCCTCGAGAAAACACTGCTATGGTTTCTTGTCACTGATTCTGTAGTAGTCTCAGCCTGAAGTATGATTAATAACTCTCAACTTGCATGATCACTTAGCTGGTTTTAATTATTTAACTGGATTTGTTTGATAGTAACATCGGCATACCACTGTCTTAAACTTATTAATATCTTGTACTTCTCTTGTGTTTAACATTTTGGTTGACTTGCATGCTCATTCACTGTATTATGGCTCGTATTCTTCTGTACCTTGTTACGTCCCGCTGAGGACCTGGTTTTGTTCTCCAGTTATAGCAGACGAGAGCTACCCTGAGGTGTACGGAACAGGGGCACTACTCGGAGCAGTACCTGAACCTGAGGACGAGGTGACCGCTGAGGACTTCTCCTGAACGACTGCTTCACCATGCTCAGTCATTTAGTCTTTATTTTCCTGTTTCATTAAACTCTCTATTTCCTGTTTAATTGAACTCTTTATTTTCCTGTCTTTGAGAACTTATGTAACAGACTTAATATCGGATTGTTCTCCGATTTATTTACTTTGTCTGGTTGTAACTTAATATTTCTTTTGCTGAAGTTGATATCATATATTTGTGGATGAGATTAGTAAACCCTGACTGATGTTATACAGCTTAAGTATGTCCGATGGATCCATTAACTTGGGTTTGTCCATCGGTACATGCTGCTGGCCATTGCCACGTGTCCAGTCCCTCGGTATTTTGGGACTGGGGCGTGACAGGTGTCCACGTCATTTTTACGACTTGTATATCTATATTGGGCGGGGAAGATACTAGTAGACGTATGGGACACCCCCTCCTTGAATCTTTTATCCTTCGTACCATGCTCCTCGGAGATGGTCGATTGCAGAGCTACCCGTGTGTCCGGGGGCATATGACACATATACTAGCCGGTCATGACGATTGGTGAATTACGTCAGCATATATCAAGCCTACACATTCACATACGTACTATCAGGTCTTTAAATTGTATTCACTTAGATGGTTAGCACACCCCATTTATTTATTCAGTATTTACATACATGGCATGTTATTTTTCTGTATCTTGTTATGTCCCTCTGAGGACCTGGTCACTTTCCAGGTGTAGATGTTCCTGAGTATTCGCAGGAGCGTAGATCCGGACATGTTACGTATATTCCGAGGAGGTCTTCTCTTCGAGTCTCGTGATTGTCAGATGCTGTTCTTATATGGTGTGTATCTGGTTCATTTTATATTCTATTTTGGCAGTGGATTTGTTTCCATCCGACTGTCATTCTTTAGATACTTATTATTGAGATCTAGTTACATGGTTATTGGTTATTCATATTTGATTTCTGTGGATGAGATTTAGATATTACCCTGTGACTTGTGATTAGTCTTACCACTTATGAATTATTGTTCATTATACAGCGTACGCTTGTATTATGGTTTCCATATATTGGAGTTGACATATATACAGGCGGCTGGCATGCTTACGTGTCCTAGTCCTACGTATTTTGGGACTGGGGCGTGACATATACATACGGCTGGCATGCTTACGTATTCCTAGTCCTACGTATTTTTGGGACTGGGACGTGACAAGCGGGTCGCATGCGCGGTCACATGGGCGGGCCGCATTGGCGGATCGCATGCGCTGTTGCATGGGCTATCGCATGTGTTGCGGCTTGTGTTGCTGCTGCTGCGGATATATTTGAACGGTTATGGAAATATATAGTCTGTTATTCAGATCCGTTTTTGTGGGATTTGAAATTAATTCGTGCCTATCTTTTAGGAATTCATAGTTAATCTGTTTCTATCTTTCCGTAACTGTTGGGCCCTCTCTCTATAAATACTCTCTTCGTGCCTCTTTGAGAACTTACTTCAAAAATTAGGAAACGAAGAGAGTTGCTGCTGCCGCCACCATTGGAGTTCAGGGAGTTCGTGCGAGTCCGGACAGAGGTGACAACGATCGTCCCAGAAGTCTTCGTGAACTTGCTGGTTCTTGGAAGCAGATCGTGTGGGGACGAATCTTGCTTTGAGCAACGATAATTTTTATCACCCTAGCAAGCAAAGTATCTTCTTCTTCCTCCTCCTCCTCATCTCTTCTGTGAGTTGTAACTCTGTTCTGTCCATCTGCAACTGCGATTGCAAGAAAAAATAAGAGGTTCATTTTCTGGTTTCTTGTAGCTGCTAGTTGTAATCAAGATCCTTATAGATATTGTTCTTCGTGGAGATCGAGAATAGTCAGAGTGAGAATTTTTGTTTGAACCTCTGTTCTCGACACCTCGCGGGTTTTCATCGTTGATTTAGTCTCAGAAATAACAAAAAATATGAAAATACCTCTCTTTCATATATATATATATATATATATATATATATATATAATTTTCTTTTTATTGCTAAATAGATTTTGTAGAAAAAGAAACCCAGGGAAAGGAGTTTAAGAGTTGTATCCTTATTTGAATTCATATATAAAGATAAAAGATCAAGCGTAGAGATGTAAGTATAGAGACATATACAGTCCAAGACAAGCGAAGACAATCACGACGACATGAAGAAGTTCAAGAGTATCAGGACTTTTAAATTTTAATAATATTTCTTACTTCATCATTTTGTTTAATAAGTGAAATAATTTGCAGTAGAACTCCAATGACTCTTTGGTAAAAAACATAATTCAATTATTAATACTAAATCTTATTACAATAAATGATACCACAATTAATATCACTCAGAAGCATAACCTATATATGTATACAGAAAGTGAAAAAAAGAACAAATAAAATGTTGTTAGTAACAACATTATTCACGTAGGAAAGAGTTGCCTTGAAAGAATCTCATCTTCATTTTGTTTCTTCCATTATAAACTATTCATGCATATATTAGCCAGAAAAAATTCTGTAGCAAAATAAATTTATATTAAATTTATTTAAATAAAACAAGTTTGTAAAATTTTGATATAGAAACAGAGTCCGCCAACAGTATTGGCGGAAAACACAAGAGACGTACACGTAGGAAGAAAAAATATTTAATTTTTTTTAAAGTGGACCCCACAAATCAATTTCTGCCAATACTGTTGGCTGAAATTGGTGGGGGACAAATTTCAGCCAATTGTGTTGGCGGAAATTGGGTGTGGGGGCCCATGGGTTGGGTTGGGTTGGTTTTTTTTGGTTTGGTTGGTTTGGTTTGTTTTATTAGTTTATTTTAATTAGTTATATTTTGATTTTATTTATTTAGTTTTATTTTGTAATTAGATTTAAGAAAAATTATTTTAACGAAATAAAATTAAAATAAATCAATTGTAAAGAAAAATTTAGAAATATTTTTTTCGAAAATTTGCATCTAGAGCATCAAAATTTGTATAAATTTCATCTAAAACATCAAAGTTTAAAAAATTACGAAAAAAATACCAAAACGTCATTTGGACGTTTATATTTTTTAATATTATATTCTTATCGTTAGTTTTCTTGCCGTTAACAGACGTTAAAAATAATAATAATAAAAAAAATTTGCCGTAAGAATATTACGTCTGTCGTCGAGCAGACTTCGAACGGCCGTAACTATTTGTTTTGAAATCGTTTTTTGTTAAACAATAAATTAATTTGTATGTTTTCGACGAGACTAACACAAATCGTGTAGAAAAAAAATTTATCCGAAGCAAGACGCACATGTTACAAGCAAAAATATAAAATTTAAAACTTTAAAGTATCATAACTTTTGACTGAGAGATCGAAACAAGGTCCAGTTTCACCGTTTGACGGCCTTCTAAAATTTTTAGAATCGCAAAAAACGATGTTTCGACCTCCAAATTTTACTTTCGATAATTTTATTTTCGAATATTTAAAATTTACTGTAGCAAAATTAATTTATATTGGGTGTGGGGGCCCACGGATTTAAAACGATGTTTCGATCTCCAAAAACCTCCAAAAAATTTATGAAAAAATTTAAAAAGAAAAAATTTAAATTAATTGTTTTAAATCCGTGAGACAAAAATAGTGGACATGTGCGAAATAATTTATATTGGGTGTGGGGGCCCATGGATTTCTAAATATTTTTTTACAATTAATTTATTTTAATTTTATTTTGTTAAAATATATTTTCTTAAATCAAATTCCAAAACAAAATTAAAAAAACATAACTAATTAAAACAAACTAATAAAATAAACCAAACAAATCAAACAAACCAACCAAACAAAATCAACCACCCAAACCAATCCGCGGGCCCCACAAGGCCAAATTCTGCCAATAATGCAGCCAACAGTGTTGGCAGAATTTGGCCTTGTGGGGTCCACTTTTGACTTTTTTGCCTACGTGTTCTTTTTTGTGTGTTTCGCCAACACTGTTGGCGGACTCTGTCTCTATTTCAAAATTACTCAAACTTGTTTCGTCTGCATGAATTTAATATAAATTTATTTCACTACAGTAAAATTTTTGTATATTAGCTAACAATCCACTCATGTGACTCTCTGTTACTTTTTGTATGAATAATGTTATTCGTCCCTCTAAAGTATTTTTTCAAAATATTTCTCCTTATATGACAGCTGAGATGATCAATTATAAAATTAATATTAATATTAAAATTAACAGTAATATTATATTAATATTAATATTAACATTAAAATAAACATTAAAATTAAATTTTTTTAGTAATTACTTTTTTTGTTAAAATTTGTCATGTTAGATGTCACATAATACTATTTAATATGTCACGTTAGCTACCATATAAGAAAGGATGGTGTGGAGGGACACTTTGGAGGTACGGATAACATTATTTATTTTATATTCACAAAACAAGAGTTGCCAACTTGCGTATATACCCCTACTTAATTGATATTTGCTATCATTGCTATTATTAACTTAGCCATGGACTTAGAAGCTACTATGAATGGGTGTATATATATCATTGATTGATTATGGTGCATTGTTCTACTGGAGAACAAATCTGTTGTCCTATTTATTATATCCCTTCTTCTGTTCTCTCTCTACTTTCTGTTTTCTTTTAAATTTTTTGATGGGACCCACTAAAAAAATAGGTGGGAGGACGTAGAAATGGACAGAATAAATATGACAACATATTTGCTTCTACTGTGCACATAGAACATATTATTTAGACAAAAACTCTCATTACATATAACTATACCTCCAAATTCATGCAAAAATATTTATAAATAAAGATCATAGGTCCAATTGGTGGAATTATATAATTAATTTAATATAATTTTATGTATATAAACATATTTATAAGGTTCTTTGAAATAATTATAGAATTGACTCAAAAAATTTAACCGGACTCCAACAGGGATCGGACCTTTTTTAAAGGCAAGTATACATTGCCAAATTACATACGATTTATTTACATGGATTTATTTTTCCTTATTTTTGTTCTTTACATAAATTATTTTATATATGCCTTATTTTTTCTTTTATGTCATTTATTTGTATTTGTGTCAGCAGACATGTATCCACGTTGTTCATGATTGCTTCTATGTATTTCACATGTGTACTAGATTACAATTATTTGACTTGACGTGACAAACTTGACTTCCTAGTTCCTTATGAGAGTGTATTATATTAGGCGTGACTATTACCACTCGATCGTTAGTGTCACGACCCGCACCCGGAAATTCGGGCACGAGTACGTGGTTACGTCTAGCCTACGCCGCAGAATCGGCGGTAGAACGTTGTCTGGGTCATTTCTAACTATCTAACATCTCAACAATATAATATGGTACATGTCAATCATCTCAACTCCAAACGGAGGAGCAATATGGTATCTCACAAGTATATCAAATCTCAATCACAAAAACAAACTATGGAAGAATAATGCACGAATGGAATAACGAAGGAAGAAAGATACAATCCACAATATGAAATAATAGTACATCTGTGAATCTTCTCAAATAATAGTCTAATACAAGAACCACCAAACAAATATCTAGACCTCCTCGGTCACTGGTACTATGTCCTCCTGCTCTAGGGGAGTATCCTCTAAAGTCTCACCCTCCTGGCGGCTGTAATATGTGGGACACAACTGCTCTAGCCAATCATCTGGAAAAAAAAATCCAGTCAGGATTGGAGCAAAGTACATACCTCTGAAAGCAGTTTCAATAGCATAATCGAGCATATATAACAAGCAATAAAAAAAGGATACAAGATGCACAAGTAGAAAGAATATACAATACAGGGTGAACAAGTAATAAGCACAATAAGAACTGGAAGTAAGTACGAGAAATAACTGTAAGTAGAGAACAAGAATATTAGCTATGTGATTTAGAGTGTAAGTTCGTTATGTAATCGGCTTAGGTTGCACATGAGGTATAAAGGTAACTCCATTATACGTGAGGTGTATAATCGACATGCACATGAGATCAAGAGAGCTTTGATCACATAACCAACTCCTACTTCCCCTCCCCAACCAATACTCATGGATCCAATCACGACACGTTACGTACATGATCACAATATAGTCACACTAGCACACGAAATAGTGGATGCACAAGAAGCACATGAAAGTCAATACCCGATGCACACGATGAGATACATGTGACTGGGTACCCGTTGCACACGGTAGGGGATAACACCTCCTGTTGGGATCCATATAGCACCAGTCCGTGAAATCACTGTATCGGGAAACAATGTATACACTTCTAGAACATGCATATATACAATATTATGAATTAAAAACAATCAGAGAAATGTACTCGCCTGAAGTCCTGAGCAAAGTGTGTCTCTCGATGCCCAAGCTGGTGTCTCACAACCTATATATGGTATGTTGCATCAATACAAGATTCAATAATGAAAATAAATAAAGTTGATGTAATTCTATGTCGATACGCCATTTCTAAGTCAAACCAATAAATTCTAGGTTGCAAGAGTCTAATGCTAAGTCGCTAAGTCGACATACTATGAAACTATGCTAAACTAGTTAAGCTAACACACAACAGTGCATTCAAAGAGCCGTATCCTAAGATACGCAAGTTTTGGATATAAAAATAGTGTTTTAGTTATATATACAAGTCAAATATTGGTAATACTATATCAAAACAATGACATAGGATACCTTGGTCTTGCACCAATGCGTATCGCCACTAACTCGATACCCAATCTCAGTACCTTGGGTATCGATTCAATACTTGGGTAATACTTTAGTATCCCAAGGTAATCTAAAACTAAACATAATAGATAAACATATAGATATATAGATACCTCAAACTAATATGCTAACTATACACTAATCACTTAAACTCATTAAACCATCACCTTAACTAACTAAACTAACTATTTTCTTACAAGTATACCAAACTAACATATATTACCTATACTAATATACATATGTATCTAATATCACAATCAACTAATGCCTCTAATACTCACTAACCACTATTATAACTAGTATACATAGTCATATACATACTAACTACACCATATAAACTACTAACCAAACCTCAATACCTTAACTCAAATAATACCCAGAATACCTTACCTGATACTGAACACTGTGCAAAACACTAATATTGTGCATATATTTGAATTGTGAGGTAACTGATACTGTGTCCCTCCTCTGTTTGCTGTAGTGAGGACACTGCTCCTCCCCTACACTTGGCTGCTGACGTGGAGCTGCTCAGTGTTCTTGCTCCCTGCCTGAAACTACTCACTGTTGCAGTCTAGCTGCTACTGCTAGGCACTGCTCTGAAATTGGATGCTCAGTTGCTCGATGCATCTCAGTGCAGGCTCTCCCTCTTTGTTGTGGCACTGCACTGCACAGTGCTCAAAGTACCTGTTAAAATTGCTAACTGCCTCGAGTACTGCCTCCTCCTTCAGCTGATGGATCCCTGCTGGATTGCTGCTCGAGCAGTGGCACCATGCTGAACTGCACGAGCTGCTGGGCTGCTGTTCTCCTTTTGCACTAGACTGCAGTGCTTGGCTGCAGCTGCTGCAGTGCACGAGTGCACTTCTGCACGGTGTGGTGAACTGATTTCTGTAGATGCACTGTATGAATATGCTGAAAATGCTACTTGCTATCTAAATGATGTACTGCTCTCCTCCTTCTTGTTGGTTGCACAGTTTGTTGTGCCTCTCAATGCTCGGTTGATACTGCTCCCTGCAGTTTACTGCAATTGCTCTACAGTTGAGTGACTTTGTTGCTGTTTAGTGAGATAATTCTCAGTTGTTGATATTCACTGATGCTAAGGTATTTACTCTTCCCTTTGCTTTGTATAAACTTCTTAGCTGAGCAGCTCCTCCTCACACACAACTCAACACATACACTATAAACACTACACATACATACATATGATCAAACACATACACTTAGACACATCTAAGTATACATATATACTCTCACACATATATATATAAAAACATATGTATATTTATACCTATTGATATACACTAGTCTATATCAATCCCAATATATATATATATATATATATATATATATATATATATATATATACACTCCTAGACACATAGACACGCACATATACACTAATCTCAAATGCACTATTATATGTATATACATATCACTTAATTATCATATATACCTATAATTACACATGCACGTATAACAAAGGGCAAAACCACAAACACATGGAGTGCACCGCACCCGTATCACATTTTTCTATGATACACTTGCGATACGGCCCCCAACTCACAACTAAACGCATCTCGGATGACACATACAAGTCTAATACATAAATTATGAATAATACGTATAATAATTAGAGTGTCTACGTGTCCGTATCATAATGTGATATGCACAAGGTCCCGTGTCCGAGAAAACCCCCCAAAATTAATTTATTTTGTCAAATTGATGAGATACGACCTACACGTATCCAATTGTGGACACGACACTAGTCACAAATAAATAATCAAGTGTCAATTAGATCTATTAGATCAATTGACAAGCACTACATGTGCCAATCTCAGAATTTCCCCCAAATTGGCACCAAATTGGTCATAACTTCCACCGTAGGTCTCCAATTGACCCAAAACCAAATCCTATGGGTAGCCTATGCATGTGGGTTAGTTTTTCATGGTAAAATCTCAGATCTAGAGTCTAATAGAAGGGGAAAAACTGAATTGTACCTATTGGGAGATGGATTCCCAATGAAAAGTTTCCAATTGATAAGTAGTTCCTCTCCTTGTAGATCTTGGCCTCCTCTTCCTTGCTCCTTGCTTCCTTCTTATAGATCCTTGGTGTAGCAACCTCAATGATGAATTTAGAAGGTGGTTGATGAAGAATTGGTGGAGAATTGGTGGAGAATTTGGAGAGGCAAAATTGTAGATCTAGAATTGGAATTTAGAAAGAATGAAATAATTTTCTCTCTCCTCAAGGAGGGGGCCGGCCTATATCGTCACGCCCCAGTCCCAAAAATACGTAGGACTAGGACACGTAAGCATGCCAGCCGCATGGATATGGCAACTCCAATATATGGAAACCAAATCCATAAGTACGTTGTATTATAAATATCAAATCCACAAGTGGTATAATATATGTCACAAGTCACAGGGTATAATCTAAATCTCATCCACGAAAATCAATATAAATATATAACCAGTATCTATGAAACTAGATCTCAATAAAAAGTATCTAAGGATGATAGTTGGATGGAAATAAATCCACTACCAACTCGAATATAAGAGCAAATACAAAATAAGTACAACACAATCAAACCCAATATAAGTATACCATCTATCAATCACGGCTCGAAGAGAAGACATCCACGAAGCATATACAACCATCCAAATCTCCGCTCCTGCAAATACTCAAGAACAGATACACCTGGCAGCGGACCAGGTCCTCAGAGGGACATAACAAGATACTTAAACACATGCCAATAAAGTACTGAAATAAATATCCAATGGGTCGCCTAACCATCTATGTGAATGCAGTTTGAGAACAACTTTCTAACAAGTGAGCTATCTGGCTGAGAACTGGGATTGGCATGACTCTCTCGGAGAACCAGGGGCCTCAAAGGCATATCGTCTTTTGAACGGCAGAGGCCCGCCAAGTAGTAAAGGGGTCATCACCGCCCGTATCTCCAGCGGAGCTTCCGGGTTACAGAAGAAAAAGTGTAAAGGAGCTCAAATGCGATACTTGTTGTTCTCCCCACCCCATGCTCTAAGTATGTCACATCCATGACACTATTTGGTTCATAGCCTATTCTTAGTACCCTAGCCCAATCCTGCAACCAAACAAGGACAAGGATGGGACCACCGTACTACAATAGGCTATGTCCTTAGACCTCTAATAACTGCTAAGTCTACTAGCATGCAAAGTTTCTAACAGTTATTCCTAACGCACGGCTCACACATATAGGAGGCCAACCCTGCACACCAGTCCGTGATCTATATGAGACTCATAACTTTTGTAACAACTGTGTCACGGCCGATGAACCTAAAGATGCTACATGATAATGGGGTAGTCTCATAAACAAGGTCAATGCAAATACATAAATAAAAATATACTGCGACGACACCGTCGCGCGCATTTTATATAACAGTTAAAATATATGAACTAAAGACAGAAAATAAAGATGCATGCAACATATAAAATATAAATAACAGTACAATGGCAAGGTATACTTGCCTGGCAAGAAAGCTGCGATGTACCAATAACCTGCTCCAAAAGTCGTGCAGAATAAATCTAACATCCTATGTACATATAATATAATGCAATAAAATTATTAGTCATTACACTAGCACATACACAACCATATTTACACTGGACTCAAGGGGTATACTAGGGGTAACACTAGTCATCTAACACGGTCAATTACGCGTTGAATTACGCGGGTGTCGCATCTTCAAGTACTGTACAAAATCAGTCAGTCAATTGACAAGTGTCTATGCCAGTACGTTAATGTACGCAAGGCAGACAAATTCACAAGTTCTAAGGGTCAACATGGTCAAGGTAAGTATGGGATAGTCCACGGTGTCCTAGGGTCGTACAGTCTGAATATTTAGTCATAATTATCAATTTGTATTTACTTACATATAGATTCATATAACTATATAATAATATAACCATCAATTTATTTTCATAACTATTGGAATACATATAGTAATTACGTACATAAATATATATACCAAACTGAATAATATTTGCGTACATGTAAATGTACGAACGTGCATTGGGTTCTCCGACTCAGGGTCTGATGTAAACTAACCATGGCGGCTAAATACTAATGTCCTACTAGAACACTGTCAGAGAATGTACTCGTCTGGGGTCCTGCTGCTGGTATGAATCAGAGTCCAAGTCACAGTCCAAACAGCCTATGTATTACAAATTTATCACGTCAAAAGATAATTTATTTTAATTTATTTAATTCTGGAATAATTACTCTAAAATCCTGTTTTAATCTTATTATTCTGATTTTTATGTTAATTCCTAAATTTTGTCCAAAAAAACTAAATTTTATCAACTCGAGACTCATGGCACGCAAATCGAGGCGATCTGTTGACCGAAAAGTCAACCGACACAAACTCAACTTTCATGCATGATTTTCTGTAGATTTTAGCGTCAAAAATATTCTAGAATTTATGGCTCGTCCAAATTTAAATTCGTTTGGGAATTATGGCACATACAAATTTTGTATTGTGCACCGATGGTTAAATTCTAACCTAGAAGTTCTACAGAATTAACAGTATATAAATACTTCGAATTAAATTCTGGGAAAAATATATGTCAATTATCTAGATATTATCTTTCCGAAACTTTAAACGGTTCATGATTCTGATTCCTGGTTTTCCCGAAATCGTAAAAACATTGAAACACGTCTATTTTCGGACATGCTGTGCTCTAAGAATTTTCCAGAATTTAATACTCATAATTTCATAAAAAAAATTTACATAATCAGAAATCTAACCTCAATATCTTTCTAACGCAAGAAACTAGGCCTCGTTTGGAGTCCGGAGCTATGCGCAATTGCTTGTGGAAGATGAAGGAACCCTAGATGGCAATTCTCCAAAATCTCTCTCTCTAAAATAATGGGATAATTATGGTTATAATAATATATATATATATATATATATATAGGGATGTACCTGCAGCTGAAAGGATATTTATAGGCTGACATGTGTCAGAATCTGATTGGATGGTTTTTGTTATATTATTTGTTTTTGATTTGCCTTTATCAAAACATTATTTAAGTCATTTTAAATCTAAATAACTCAAAATAAATATTAAAAATAATCATAAAAATCTGGAAAAAATTACAAAAAAATATTTTTTGAATTTAAAAACTCTAGAAAAATATTTGGGATAATTTTATATTCATAGATTTACTACTATAATTAGGAGAAGCTCTAAACATTAGTTTTACCCATATAACTAAAATAATTACTAAAATTATTCCAAAAATTCTGAAATAATTCCAGAAAATATATAATAATATTATAAACCCTAGAAAATAACGTGAGTCCATTCTATATTCCTGGGATTGCACAATAAATTCTACAAGTCCTAAAAATTAGTTATTAGCCTAAATAACTCCCAATAAATACTAAAATATTCAGAAAATTTTCAGAAAATTCTACAAAATATATTTAACTATTTAGAACCTAAAAGAAATTTTTTGGATATTTTTAATTTAGTTTGAACATAAAATAAATTCTTCAAAGTCCTAGAAAATTAGTGTTACTAGTTTTTAATTAACTAAAAATTATGAAAAAATCCCAATAATCTAAAATAGCCTAAAAATAATTCTAAATAAATATTTATATAAGTAAATATACTAAAAAAATTATTTTCTAATTAACTAAGAGAATACTCTAAATAAATTCAACATCTATAATAAATATAATAATATAAAATATACACAAAATACCTATTTTGGGTGAGGGAGTTTACATATATACATCCTCCATGCAATGTGAAAAGTCACAAATACCCCTTGGGGCCTCTCATAAAAAAATTAATTAGGGAGAGAAGGTTCTAGTCTAATGGTTTCACTAATTAATTAAGCCTCCTAATCCATGGGCCTAATTCATAAGCTCAACTTAGACTAGTCCAAATGTTTGTTTCATGCCTTCTAATTAAATGGTTAGGTCCACTACACACGTCCAAATAAATCTACACTAGCAAAAAATAATAACACAATAAATAAATAAATCATGTCATGCACAAATATTAATTATAATAATCCTAAAATAATTAATACCCATTGACAATTACCAAACTATCCTTTGATGAAAACGTGAGGGTGACAAACCTACCCACCTTAGAAAAATTTCGTCCTCGAAATTAAGGAAAAAACTATCTACCAAAACAACAATACAATGCAAGAAAGAATTATACCTCACGGCTCGAACAGATACGGATATCGCTCGCGCATCTCGGTCTCTCTCTCCCAGGTACTCTCTACTAGCAAGTGATGCCTCCACACGACGCGCACCAAAGGAATCGTCTGGTTCCTCAGCACCTTCTCTCTCCGATCCAGAATCTTCACTGCTGCTCTGGATAGCTGAGAGTAGGGCCCACCTCTATCTCCGAGTGATCCAACACATGACTGGGATCTGCCACGTACCGTTTCAACTGCGACACGTGAAACACGTTGTGCACTCCCTCCAATGTAGATGGTAAGTCTAGTCTGTAAGCGACTGCACCGACCCTCTCAAGAATGCTGAAAGGACCGATGAATCACAGACTAAGCTTTCCGTCTCCACCGAAACGAATTGTGCCACGTGTCGGAGAAATCCTCAAGAAAACCAGACCGCCAACCTGTAGCGCCCCGTTCCCCCGGTGCGGGGAGCGCGGCTAAGAAACACAAGACGGTATCGTTCGATCGGGATAGATTGAATTAAGAACTCGTCCTCGTTATGGATTTGTTTCTTCGGAATCGATTCCCATATTCAGTGGACTGTGCCCCCGGGATCGGCTTAGCGGCAGAGTCAGGAGGGACCTCTCCGCTGCTATCTTTTAATGCCTCGGTTTTCGATGTCGCTTGTTGCTTTCGTGCTTTGAGTTGGTTTTGGGATTTGCTTGTTTTCCTTGAACGGTTTCGATGGTTTTCATTGTTTTCGTTCATAGACTTGCACTTCTATTCCGAGAATGGAAAGAGAGGAAGAAGTATTAATCGAGCTGTTCATGTGCAGGTGAACGAAGCTTCCTCCTGCTCTGTATAATACTTTCCATTCCAAAGAACGGAGTCGTGAAGCGCCTCTTTGCTTCTCCCTTCTAAAATCTAAGTGAGTGGCTACCAACCCGATTAGCTAGCTCTGCTTCCGAGCTTCACTCCTTCGCCCCGATCAAACGATACCAAGTAATAATAAAAGAAACCAAGATAAAAGAGAATAGACTTGGTTAATACTGCTTGTCAATCAAACTGTGAACGGTTACTTACTTGCATGCGTGTTCGCTCGGAATATTTATCATATGCATAATACAAGTTAGAATGTATGCTCTTCTTTAAATTATGCTATGAACATAACTCATCCTGAATGCAATAATCTAATAGGGAGACTATGCCAAAGTAGCTCTCCTCCTGTTACTGTCCCGTGCCTGTTATTGCCCTGATTTGCCTCAACTGCTAACTTAGTGTATATGTTGATCACGGACAACTTGTGCACAAGGCCCTTAGTTCCTGCGGACGGTCGCTGGGGCACTGGCACCGATCCGATCCGAGCGGGAACTCTCCTGTTTAGTCATCCTGTGCAAGGACGGAATGGCGTGCAGCACTCCCGTGCTCTCGCTGCATACCATCCTCGTCAACGACTAAAATTGGTCCAATATGGCATCCAGCCAGTGATCCCCTGTATATTTAAACCTGTTGCATACTAACTTGTGTCTCCGTGGCAGGGAAGGCATGGTAAGTATTGTGCAGGTAATTCAGACGGTCAGGTAAAATCCACCGAACGGTGGCACGTTCATTTCAGTAAATTCAATATGCTGCTTAACTGTAAATGAACTAAGGCAAGATAGAAACCAACCAAATATGCATGCTTCACTAAACAACGTGTTGATTGGTATAGTCAGGCTAGCTCGCCTTCACCAGCATGTTTCGATATGCTGACCCTCGTTGAAACAGGTTCTCCGCACCAAGGCGAACCGAGCGAGGAGCCGAAGTCGTCTACCCGATCCAGTCCAACTGTTGGCGCATCTTCACCGCGCCCCCGAAGCATTTTGGAGTCAGGAGCCTGCAACTCTTCATACACAAATGCAGCTCCGTGGCAAAGCGATCCTCCAGCCTGGAGGTCTTTTTCGTTTTGAGTTATAAAAGGATGTAATGCAAAGGACTGCTATCTCATTTTGAGTCAACCCTTTTGTAAGCCGTTCGGCATATTAGCTGACTCGTTCAGGAGTTTGTAATAGATGTTCATTATCAATAAAGAGAACTTTTCTATGTTTCAAATCTGTGTTTCAATTTATCTGCGTACTCTGAATATGTGCTTGCTATGCAAATCATTAAAGCCTTGTGCGGGCGCAACTCCAGGCCCGCACGGCGGTCACGGCTCGGGGGACGCCTCGGGGCGTGACATAGTGGTATCAGAGCACAGATTCAAAGTTCCTTAGACTTCGTGCTGGAAAAGTTCCTTTAACGATCAAATTCCTGTGCGAACTCTTGAACTCGCTAGGCCAAAATGAGATACGTTCAGGCAATAAGTCCATAATACATTATGATCCTAATGTAATTTACCTTCTTTTGAAGGAATGGATCCAGCGCAATCTGCAGCGCAGCCACCGATCGAAACACAAAAGAGCAGTTCGGGCAATTCGGGAAGCTCTTGAAGCCAAAGAGGCATGTCTCAAGTCGACCCGCTTGAGCGGGTAATGCAAATGTTAGAATCGCAACGACAACGAGACGATGCTCGCCAAGCTAAGCTCGAGAGTAATCTAGAGACCCGATTCTCAGTCCAACAGAAGCAGGTCGATACCCTGCATCAGATCGTTCAGACTTTGGCTGCCAACTATTCCGCCGCAACAACAGCAACGACTCCGGTGGAACAGCCCGTGCTTGAAGTGGAGACGCCTCAAATCCCAAGGCCGAGGGACGTGACTGCCTTCAACTTGGGCCATTTCAAGAAAGTCTGCAACACCCCGTTCAACGGGACTGAGGACCCAGTGGTAGCTCTAGATTGGCTAGCAGAACTTGAAGACCACTTCACTCTGCTAGAGGTCCCCGAAGATAGGCGCGTCGCCTGCGCGCAACTGCAGCTCCGCCTCGACGCACACGATTGGTGGGACGTGCATCGACGATCTCTCCAACTTGATCACGGAGAGGAGGCGATCTCGTGGACGACCTTTCGTGCCGCATTCGAAGAGGAGTTTATACCGCCTCCAGTACAACGTAAAATGGAAAATGACTTCGTGCAGCTGAGGCAGGGCAGTATGACAGTTAAGCAATACTCCGCCGAGTTCAACCGACTCTCCAAATTCGCTAGGGCCTATTTACCTGATGCAGTGAGTCGAGCTAGAAGATTTGAAGGTGGACTACGCCCTGCCATCTATTCGCACGTAGTCAACAATCAGTACGGAACAATGCGTGAAGTCATGAATCACGCCTTGTCGCTCGAACCACTCTATCCTCACGTTTCCACCGGCGCTGTGCATACCTACAATCACAAACGCCAAGGCAGCGAGGGAGGAAACAACGCTGCAAAGCGTCATAATGATGGCGGAAAGCAGAAGACAAATCCCAACCAAACATGTAACTTCTGTAGGAAGCCAGGGCACCTGTTCAAGGATTGTCGAAAGCGACTCGGGAATTGCCTCCGTTGTGGTGATCCAACCCATCGGGTGGATGCTTGTCCTGTCCCGGATCGCCGCCCTCGACATAATGCTCCCTAACGGTAGGCCCTATTCCTAAGTTTCGGGACGAAACTTCCAATTGGTTGGGTAGGATGTAGCGCCCCGTTCCCCCGGTGCGGGGAGCGCGGCTAAGAAACACAAGACGGTATCGTTCGATCGGGATAGATTGAATTAAGAACTCGTCCTCGTTATGGATTTGTTTCTTCGGAATCGATTCCCATATTCAGTGGACTGTGCCCCCGGGATCGGCTTAGCGGCAGAGTCAGGAGGGACCTCTCCGCTGCTATCTTTTAATGCCTCGGTTTTCGATATCGCTTGTTGCTTTCGTGCTTTGAGTTGGTTTTGGGATTTGCTTGTTTTCCTTGAACGGTTTCGATGGTTTTCATTATTTTCGTTCATAGACTTGCACTTCTATTCCGAGAATGGAAAGAGAGGAAGAAGTATTAATCGAGCTGTTCATGTGCAGGTGAACGAAGCTTCCTCCTGCTCTGTATAATACTTTCCATTCCAAAGAACGGAGTCGTGAAGCGCCTCTTTGCTTCTCCCTTCTAAAATCTAAGTGAGTGGCTACCAACCCGATTAGCTAGCTCTGCTTCCGAGCTTCACTCCTTCGCCCCGATCAAACGATACCAAGTAATAATAAAAGAAACCAAGATAAAAGAGAATAGACTTGGTTAATACTGCTTGTCAATCAAACTGTGAACGGTTACTTACTTGCATGCGTGTTCGCTCGGAATATTTATCATATGCATAATACAAGTTAGAATGTATGCTCTTCTTTAAATTATGCTATGAACATAACTCATCCTGAATGCAATAATCTGATAGGGAGACTATGCCAAAGTAGCTCTCCTCCTGTTACTGTCCCGTGCCTGTTATTGCCCTGATTTGCCTCAACTGCTAACTTAGTGTATATGTTGATCACGGACAACTTGTGCACAAGGCCCTTAGTTCCTGCGGACGGTCGCTGGGGCACTGGCACCGATCCGATCCGGGCGAGAACTCTCCTGTTTAGTCATCCTGTGCAAGGACGGAATGGCGTGCAGCACTCCCGTGCTCTCGCTGCATACCATCCTCGTCAGCGACTAAAATTGGTCCAATATGGCATCCAGCCAGTGATCCCCTGTATATTTAAACCTGTTGCATACTAACTTGTGTCTCCGTGGCAGGGAAGGCATGGTAAGTATTGTGCAGGTAATTCAGACGGTCAGGTAAAATCCACCAAACGGTGGCACGTTCATTTCAGTAAATTCAATATGCTGCTTAACTGTAAATGAACTAAGGCAAGATAGAAACCAACCAAATATGCATGCTTCACTAAACAACGTGTTGATTGGTATAGTCAGGCTAGCTCGCCTTCACCAGCATGTTTCGATATGCTGACCCTCGTTGAAACAGGTTCTCCGCACCAAGGCGAACCGAGCGAGGAGCCGAAGTCGTCTACCCGATCCAGTCCAACTGTTGGCGCATCTTCACCGCGCCCCCGAAGCATTTTGGAGTCAGGAGCCTGCAACTCTTCATACACAAATGCAGCTCCGTGGCAAAGCGATCCTCCAGCCTGGAGGTCTTTTTCGTTTTGAGTTATAAAAGGATGTAATGCAAAGGACTGCTATCTCATTTTGAGTCAACCCTTTTGTAAGCCGTTCGGCATATTAGCTGACTCGTTCAGGAGTTTGTAATAGATGTTCATTATCAATAAAGAGAACTTTTCTATGTTTCAAATCTGTGTTTCAATTTATCTGCGTACTCTGAATATGTGCTTGCTATGCAAATCATTAAAGCCTTGTGCGGGCGCAACTCCAGGCCCGCACGGCGGTCACGGCTCGGGGGACGCCTCGGGGCGTGACACAACCTAGCACGAAACACAACCTTAACACTCAAACAAAACAACAATCAAACACAAGCAAACAAACTAAAGCTATACCTCAAACTCCAAAGGTCTCCGGTGGCTATCGGCCCAATATCGCTGCCTGTCCTGCGCCACTCGAAGTCTGTCCCTTATAAGCTTCACCTTCTCTGCTGCATCCACTACCATCTCCGGTCCCAATAAAGCCCTGTCACCAACATCATCCCAGGATAACGGAGTGCGACACCTTCGTCCATACAACGCCTCGAATGGTGACATCTCAATGATGGTTTGGTAGCTGTTGTTGTATGAAAACTCTACCAAGTGAAGGTGGTCCTCCCAAGAACCTCCAAGATCCAAAACACAGGTGCGTAGCATGTCCTCGAGAGTCTGAATAGTCCTCTCTGACTGTCCATCCGTCTGAGGGTGATAGGCGGTACTGAACTTGAGCTGAGTGCCCAAGCTAGCCTGTAAACTCCTCCAGAAATGGGACGTGAAGCGACTATCCCGATCAGAGACAATGCTCACTAGAACACCGTGTAATCTGACAATCTGGCCCACATACATCTCCACAAGTCTCTCCGTAGATGTACCCACTTTAAATGGTAGAAAGTGGGCTGATTTGTCTCCACCAGACTATTTTATTTATATATCTTTGTTGCACTTCGACTTTTTAGTTGTTCCAGTACTTTATTCATCTATGAATTTTTTTGTTTATATATTGTAGATGAGATAGATATTGCATGTGACATAAAAACTAGTTTTAAGGTTGAACTAGAGTTCTTTATGTAGACAACATATATGCAAGTCGTGGGAGCATCCTTCAATTCATACTAGCTGCCCAAGTCATGTGCTAGTCCAATGAGAGTTAGGACTATGATGTAACACCTAGAAAGGCATTCGACAGGTAATGGCCTACCCATTTGATCGTATGGTTTTAGCCAAAGCCGTCTCAAGACATTTAGGACCCTAGACAAATTAAGAAGACAAGATGATTACTCTTCCCTTTAAATCATAGAGCCCAATTAACTAATTGAGAAAAATAATATTATTGTTGTTCTCCTTAAATCACGGGACCCTAGGTCAATTAAATAGTTAAGGAGATAATTTATTTCCTTTTTGCTCCATAAATATTTTATTTTATTTGTCAAATATGGCAATGATTCATTCTACAATATAACCATTGACTTATATATATATATATATATATATATATATATATATATATATATATATATATATATGCCCATATTCTTAAATTAGTCATGTCATGTGGACTCCTACATGGACCAATATAAATTAAGTAATTTAGAAAAATATAGATATTAATTTTAATATTAATATTAATGTTACTATTTTTTTAATATTAATATTAATATTACTATTAAATTTTTTATATAAATATAAATATTCATTTTAATTTTAATTAAACTATTAATATTAATGTTAATTTTAATATCAATATTAATTTTAGTGTCAATTTTAATTATAGTTTTAACATTAAAAATAATATTAAAATTAACATTAAAATTAATACTAAAGTAAAATTAATATTCATATTAACATTAATACTAACATTAGAATTAAAATTAATATTAACATTATTATTAAAGTTAATATTAACATTAAAAATTTAACATTAATATCTATATTTTTTTTTTCTTAATCACTTAATTTTTATTGGTCCATGTGGGAGTTCACATGGCATAACTCATTTATGATTGGTCCATGTGGGAGTTCACATGTCATGGCTCATTTATGAATATGAGCCTATGACACATATTCCGTTTTTTTTCTTTCTGTATATAGGGTAAACAAAATATGAGTCACATGCTCATATTCTCACATGAACCAATGCACATATGGAACAATAGAAATGTGGTGTACTAGTAGTGCACATGGACATGGCCGACCTTGAGTTCATGGAAGTCCTAGACGAATTTTAAAAATGGTCCTCCCATATATAATGTAAAAAAAATTTAAATTTTGAAAAAACCAGTAAATAAAAAAAAATGCCACAAAGACCACTAGTATACAAGTCTAACATATTAACCACTACACCACAATTGTTTTATGTTAGAAGAAGTTCAATGTACATACTAATTTATTTTGGATATATTTCCGCCCAGTGAATTTTTTTTGGATGCAAAAAAAAAGTATGCTATTCCCACGTAGTAATATATTTGTCTGAATATACTTGTCTGTCACAAAAAATGTTTACAGACACCTAAATTGATTCCTAGTTAGTACATACTTGTATGTCGCAAATATAGCTGAAAGTATGCTATCTCCACTTAGTAATATATTTGTCTGTCGCATAAAAGTATACTATCAGTAATTTAGGTATGACATAATTTTTTAGAAAATATGTTATCCCCACTTAGTGTTATACTTGTCTGTCATAAATATAATTGTTACCTAAATAGTAATATATTTGTCTATATAATATAATATAATATAATATAATATATATATATATATATATATATATATATATATATATATATATAAATTTTTTTTTTTTGCCTCCGAACCCTCGTATAATTGTGTTTCCAGTAATACTGAATCCGCTACTGGTAGAGCCGACTTATGATTTAAGCCCATACAACATAGGAGCAACCGTCCAAATTTTTTCTAGACTAGAAAAGTCTTATGTAGCACGGACACAGAAAATTGCTCTCTTTTTGTGATAATTAATATTTCATAAACTCATCGATAATCTCAAGTTCATGACTAAATTAAGTCCACTTAGATAATGATAATTTAGAATCTTGACAAAAAAAACAATAGAATGAATTTGGTGCATTTAAAAAAAAAACATTCTTTTTCTTGTTCTTTAACTTCAACGTGTGTAATGGATCAGGTCGGACCAGGCCGGTCCTAGATTCGATTTGATCGGTTTTGATCGAGTTCGAACCGATCTGAGTTCAAATCCAGACGTGGACCGGTCCGGCCCGGACATGCCCGTAGACGTTGAAGGCCGATCCAGTCCGGACTCATGATCCGGTGGCTGGCGGTCCGTGTCGTCCTTCAGCGCCAACTCAATTGAAAAATTATAAGTTACTTTTTTATATATTATATATAATATAAATTATATAATATATTATGTATATAATAAATAGAAAATTATAAGTTATTTGTTAGTAATTTTTTTTATAATTCTCGCCAACTAAAATGGCAAGATGTAATTTTTTTTTATAAAGTTAACTGACCAGTGTAGTAATTATTTGTGTCAAAGAAATCACATATGAATATCTATTTAAAGAGCATCTTTCCTTTCATCCATATGTGCAGTCGATGTGAGACTAAATGAATAAAATGGAACTAACAAATGTTCTTATTTCTATGTTACACATGGTTGGAAGATTTCATATGTAAAGAAATTTTTTAGTTCCACATCGACTGCACATATGGGTGAAATGAGCTATGTTATTTAAATAGAGATCCATAAATGATTTCTTTGACACAAATGACTACTATCCTAGTTAGCGGTTTTGTAAAAAAATTATTGTACAACTCGATCATAAAAAAATTATTTATAAATATAAATATAAATATAAATATATATAAAGTAAATAAGATAAATTGGGTCAGACCGATCTGGATCCGCACCGTTGCACATCTGGATCGGACTTACGAGCCGATTTTTTCAATCCAATTCGGACCCATGAAGGGGATGCACCGAACCGATCCGAATCGTTGATCGGATCCAAATCGATCCAGACATACGTTGACCGGATCAATACCGTGCCGAGTTTCGGACTGTCCTAAGCCCATTGTACACATCGACTTAGAACTCACATGATTTCTGAACAAATATACCACTGAATAGCACTGTTGATCTCCAACCATTTCCCATTTGCAAATCCATCTTACATGCATAGATTTTGAATAGTTGATATTTACAACTATTCAAAATGTTTAACTTGGTATTCTCAACTTTGATAGATATTAATTTAATACCCTACACTATATAATAATATTCATGTTGATATCCAAAATTTTAAAAAAGATAAAACTATCCTCCTCATTCTTTTTTCCTCTTCTGCAGCTTTCCTCTCTCCTCTCTCTCCAGCGCCGGCAGCCGGAGAGGGAGGGAGGGAGGAGAGGAGGGCGTCGAAGCAGTGAGCAGCAGCAGCAGCAGTCGGAGGACGCAGACGGGAAGCGGGGTCGCAGGCGGGGAGCGACGTGGTGGTGGGCGGGGCGTGTGGGGAGCATCGCGAGGGCGGAGGCGGTGGGGAGCGGCTCGGGCGCAGGGGCGTGCGGGTCACGGGTGGACGCAGGGGTCGCGGGAGGGCGGAGGTCGTTGCAGGCGCGACTGGAGATAGTGTGGGAGGTCGCCAACGGGAGGCGAGAGAGGGAGGGGGGGCTCTCAGAGGGTTGGGGGCGGGAGAGGTCGTCGGTTGGAGACGGAAGGGGATGTGGTGTTTTTTTTTGGGAGGGACCGGAGGATGAGAGGAACAATTTTGTCCTTTTTTTAGGATATCAAGTTAGAACTTATTAAAGTTAATGGTATAAAGTTGAACATTTTGAATAGTTAAAAGTATACCGTCACAATTAAGCAAGATTTTATAGTCCAGCTGCAGCTTGTTTATGTGCAATTTCAGTTGTGTTAATTTACCTAAGTAGCCATATTCGTAAACTGAGTCCAAATTCACTAATTTCCCGTTACCTGAAATTTCTACTCCACTCTTTTCTCCTGAGAGAAGGCCCAAAAATGGATCTCTGGTGAGAGCCCTTCCATACGTGCAAGCCCATTCGTTGGTGTATGGGCCATGCGGAGTACAGATAACTTTTTAATTCAAAACTTAATTTTCTTTGCCGACTCCGTGGTCGGTGTCTCCCTCCATGGCCGCCTCCCAAAACTGGGCGGTGCCACCTCCCCAAAAAAAAAACCCTCATGGCCCCCACTCTGACGTCCTCCCTCGAATAAAACCACTCCAACGGTCCGACTCCTGGTAACGACCTCCATCCCCAACGGCTCAGTTTCCTCCTCACTTCCGAGAAATTTTTTATATTTCCTTACAAAAATGGCCACCTCAGTGCCCACTTCCACCACGTCACCCCCTCTCCCCCGACCCCACAGTTCGACTACATTAGTAAACGGAAAATGCTACGTAAGCGACGTCACCATCTCTGGTTCCAGTCTAGGTCTCTGAACCTAATTCTGAATCTTCAGATTTAAAGACTAAAGAAGAAGAAGACGACTAAAGAAGAAGAAGAAGACAGTGGTCCTTAGATCCCACTATTTACGAAAATGCCATCCTCCTCTCTTTAAAAAAAACCTCAGTTCCAGTGATGGCGGCGGAACCGGCGGACTCCCGCTGGAACATGAAGCTCCTCTGCAGCTTCGGCGGGCGGATCCTCCCCAGGCCCAGCGACGGAGCGCTCCGCTACGCAGGCGGCCACACCCGCCTCCTCTCCCTCCCCCGCGGCCTCCCCTTTCCCGACCTCATGTCCCGCCTCGCCGATGCCCGCGGCGGCGTGGGGAAGACTCTGGTGAAGTACCAGCTCCCGAGCGAGGGCCTCGACTCGCTCATCTCTGTCTCCTCCCCCGAGGACCTCGACAACATGACGGAGGAGTACGAGAAGCTCGCCGAAACTGACGGCGCGGCAAGTAGGCTCCGCGTCTTCCTCTTCACTCCCGCCGACCTCGCCAGCACCGACTCGATCTCCTCCGTGGGCTCCGAGCAGATGTACTTCGACGCCGTCAACGGGATCGTCGACTTCAGCGGCGTGAGCTGCTCGGGAAGCCTGGGGAGGAAGGACAGCGGTGTGAGCTCGAACTCCGACAGCGAAGCATTCCTTTCTCCCGATCAAGTCCAGTTCTTGAATTCGCTTTCTTTTCCGTCGAAACCGACACCGCCTCCTCCTGTGGAGGAGAGTTTGCACGGAGGAGGGAACTATAAACCGGCTCCTCCGCCCCTTTCTCAGCTCCCATCACCGCTGCCGCAGCCGAATGTGGGATTGAAATTTGAGGACTGCCACATGTGCCAGAAGGCTCTGCCGCACGCGCATTCCGACCCGATGGCACAGGATTTCATCAAGGCGGCGGCCAGCAGGCCCTTGTATAGTCAGTGGTCGGAGGATGCGGGGAGGTTGGGGGCCCATAATTTGGTCGACGATGTGGTAGAATCCAAGGCTGAGTTCCCTCAAGTTCCGGTGTCCACATGGTACGAGAACGATGGTCCCTTTGCCCAGTCGTCCTACCAAATGTTCTTGGGGAATTTCCCTCCACAGAATGTAGGATCGCCTCATTATCCGATCCAGCAGCATCGCGAGGGAGCGGGAGCGGCATATGACTATGCTAAACCTGTCAAAGGGATGATGGAGGGGCTCCGGTTTAGTCCAACTGGGCAGGGGAAAGCTGTTGGTACGCCCGATACTGTGCCCTCGGCCGTCGAGAGTTACTACGGTTATATCCCTCAAGTTGGAGGGAGTGTAATGGTTCCCGGTAGAGGATATGTTAGGCACAACGATCAATTGCCATTGGGGAACCCGGATCTTAGTCGTATGCATAATCTTCAGCCTACGGAGAGCGGTCAGCCGTTAACCATGGCAGGAAATCATCATGGTCAAACCCCACATCATTTAGTAAATATGGAACCTCCGATCCCTAGTGAACACCTGCTTGGCATGCCTACATATGCTGGTAGTACTCATCCTGCTGCTTACAGCGAGAGATCCATAGATACGACTCTTCTTGGTGATTTGGGAGTTGAGCCCTCTCAGATTTATTCCCATGATACGATCAGCCACCTAGCTTCCCCCCAGGGCAGCGATTTGTCTAACGGTACTGGTCCCTCTGGGCGGCTCGTTGATCCTTTTCAACAACCAGCTTCCTCGGACTCACTTTTCTGCAACCAGAATCCACGGGCAGTTGTAGGGGGCGCAAATGCATTGCCTCCAAGACCTAAGAGGGTGGCCAGCAAAGAGTCGATTTTCCCAAAGGATTCTGGCGTCCAGGTCCATATGGGGAATAGCACCGAGTCGGACTTCATCGCACTGCTAGAAGAAGGCGGACTTCATCCTTCGTCGGACTCTTTAGAGAAGGCCTTAAATTCAGGTTCTACTCAACGAGTGAAAGGTACTTATGCCTCTTTTTCTTCATTTGTAAGCTGTAACTAAACTACTTTTCATGCATTTTGTGTATTCTTATAGTAATTTTAATCACGCGGATACTTTTATTTGCACATGATTGGAAATCTGATCGTATAAGTAACTTTTTACCTCTTTCTTATTTCAAAGTTTATGGAGATGAGCAAGTTAAGCAAGATTTGCAGAATGTTGCTGAGGGTGTAGCATCGTCCGTTCTTAATACATCTTCACCTCCTGGTCCTGTTCTTTTCAATCAAGACGAAAGAAAGATTGCTGAGGATAATGCCGAGCCACAGAGGACAGTGTCGTCTGTACATCAGAAATTAGAGGTGCGCAAGATATCATCAACTTCTCCTTTCACTACATGGTCATGATATTCATTAACCTTTTATGTGCAGGAAAATAAACCCAGGGAGTTTGAAAAGATAAATCCTAGTTTTCAGATTACAGATGACTTGGGAAGGCTACAGGTGCTGACTGCCTGCTTAGTTCTTTAATAATCTCATCTTTTCTATGACATTATACCTATTTGTTTTATGTAAATTCATAGATAATACATAATAGCGATCTTGAGGAGTTACGAGAGCTGGGTTCTGGAACTGTGTACCATGGAAAGTGGAGGGGAACAGATGTTGCAATAAAAAGAATCAACGAGAGGTGCTTTGCTGGGAAGCCTACAGAGAAGGAACGCATGGTATGTTTTTAAAATATGAGTAATCCCTGATTTTGTGTGTGTGATGTATTGGTTGTTCCTGTGCACGAGTCAGTAATTTTTTTTCTTGTTCATGTCTTCAGAGGGAATGAGGCCTCCAACCTTGCTGACTTGCACCATCCAAATGTTGTAGCATTTTATGGTGTAGTTCTAGATGGCCCAGGGGGCTCTGTTGCAACAGTGACTGAGTACATGGTTAATGGTTCTCTTCGAAATGCTTTACAGAGGTATAATGAGCATCTCCAATGCTTTCACCTCTCATATGCACTATATCATGCAATTTTATTAACTTGTCATGATCTTAGACATGCCAATATGAAGTCATCATGATGCAATGTTGGTTGTCTACAGGAAACTTGATCGACGTAAACGCCTTGTGATAGCCATGGATGTTGCATTTGGTATGGAGTACTTGCATAAAAGGAATATTGTACACTTTGACCTAAAAAGTGACAATTTGCTTGTCAACTTGAGGGATCCTCAGCGCCCTATATGCAAGGTATGGTTTTACATTATTAGGAATGAACTACAAGTCTACGGCGATATTGTAGTTCTTAGGAGATATCTCATCCTTGTGAGGTTTATATTATTTCTTCTATGATGATCCTTGAAAGTATTGTTTTAGTTTTAGTTTTCATTTTCTTGTATCTTTTGTGATGTCTCGACTTTTACCCAACTCTTTTATTTTTGGAGAGAGAGAGAGAGACGAGGAGGGGGGGGGGGGGGGGGGGGGGTGGATTGGATGAGGCCTTTTAACGGTGTACTAAGGTTCTGAACTGGTAAATTTTGAAGTACTTTGGATCAATCTATTACCTTCCAGAGATGATGCATATTTGATTGTCAATGAAATGCCCATGTCAAACTTAAAAGTGAATTACAGGTAAAAAATAATAATAATAAGGGGGTGAAGTCGTAGCCTGATTTGAGGTTGATTTGCATGATTGTTTAAAAATATGATTTTGGCCTGATTTTATTGTCTGCCCTGATTTCATCCTTATTTGTATGGTTTCACTTCTGATTTTATCCTAATTTTCAAACTTAAATTTGGATGACTGATTTAAATCATATTGTAATTCTCAATTCTGATTTTTAGATATGAACATTAAACAAATTAAATTCCAACAACCATGTCATCCTAGTTCCTACTAGTTCCTAGTTTTGTAAAAATATAAGAACATAACAAATAAGTCCAGTAAACATGTCATCAACTAGTTTCTAGTTCTGGAACATATAATAACATAAACAAATAAGTGGGCCTAAACATAATTTGTAAATTCATTCACGATGACTGGCATCATTCAAATCTCACTGACAGTTGTGTCACGCCAAATACCTGCTTCTCCACGTAGTTGTCTTATGTTTGGACTTCATCGTCGTCACCAACATATGACAAGGGAAGAAGCCTCGTCATCTGTTTCAACTGGAAATTCGTTCGACCGACACTCTCTACAGAGTAAGTTGTGCAATGCGACACAAGCTAACACCATATTCGTCAGTGTTCTAAAATTCGCTAGGCAGATTCGGTGCGGCAGAGGGCCACCTAGCGCCTAGGCCACCTAGACGTTTTTTTTAAATTTGAAATCCATAATACAAATTTGAAATCTGAAATCCAAACATGCTCTAAATCCATAATACAATTAAAAAACTTTTTTGAAATTTGAAACCCATATTAGAAATTTGAAAATTTAATGTTCTAAATCCAAATCCAAACAACATATCCACAATATAACTACGCATCAAAAAAATTAAAAATTCTCAAAATTTGCACAACTACACAGGGCCGCACAAGACCGCACATGCCCGAACATGGGCCGAACATAGGCTGAACAGACCCGAACAGGCGCACAGGAGGGTCAAATAGGTGCACAGGAGGGCCGAGAAGGGGTTTTCAGTTCGGCTGCTTATCGCTTAAGCGGCCACCTAGGCTGATTTTTAGAACACTGATATTCACATGTGTCCTAAACTGGTATGGAGGTGCAAAAATGAAAATTGTGAACCGAGGTTTGAAGATACCAAATATCCTCTCAATTACATTTCTAAGTGATTCGTTGAGATTGAATAGCTCTTTTGCTTTATTTGGGTCATGACCCTCACCTGCAAAGTCTTGGAGATGATACCTAACACCACTGGATTGCGAACTTACTTATCCTTTTGATGAGAATGCTACTACTCTTGGAAACCACAGTCCACCAAGTTGTACTTTCCTGATCCGAGAGCAAACAACAGGGTTAAAAGCATGCCTATATAAAAATATGCATGGTTTTTAAAATCAGTCAACAAATCAATACCATTCGAAAGCATCTACACAAAAGTACTAACCAAAATTATCAAAGTATGTCAAGTGGATGCAACGTCTTCCCAACCATTCAAGATTAGTTGTGTGCTTCAACCACATTAGCCTAAACTCATGTGTCATACGGTGAAAATAATTTTGCAACGACATTGTGTTCAAGGCTTGGTCTGAAGATTTGAGTTTCAAAGAATAACTGAACCTGTTTTATCGAAGAGGTAGGAGAACCTAATTTCGATAGATCGAGATCGTGGGATGGTGTTTCTATTTGCCTGTGTGTCTATGTTTTTCGTTGCTTCTTTATGATCGTTTCCTTTCTCTTCTGTTGGTCTCTGTAAGGTTGGACCAACCTCCGACTCTCCAAACTGAATGCCGTTGCTCTCTCGATCCTACAGGAGCAAAATGATCTTCTATGTAAAAGAATCTTGGAAGTTGGTACTTGATTAGTTCGCAACCATGCAAGCTCAAGCTTAACCCAATTGAGTCGAAGTACTTGATTATTTATATGATATGTGATTCAGATATTTACAGGATTACAATACATGTGTGAGCACACATTGTTATACTCCCTTGAGAGATGCCTTTATGGTATATGATTCAGATATTTACAGAATTACAATACATGTGTGAGCACACATTGTTATACTCTCTTGAGAGAGGCCTTTATGATATATGATTCAGATATTTACATAATTAGAGCACACATTACAATACATGTGTGAGGAGGGATCCACATGGAGTGGTGGTATATATATATATATATATATATATATATATATATATATATATATATATATATGAGGAGGGATCCACATCTCCGATTTTTTGCATCCCCATGTTATCAACCGTTGGATCTTGTTTTAAGTCATATAATCTTAATAATTGATTTGAATGGTTCAAATCAACGGTTAAGATTAGATTACTTAAAAAAGATTCAACGGTTGTAAACATGAGAATGCTTGGGGATGCATAATAAGGGGGGATGTGGATCCCTCCTCCTCTCTCTCTCTATATATATATATATATATATATCCCATGATCATATATTGTTTGTTGGTGATACTTTCTAACAGTCTACCAACATAATTTTAATCCTGGCCCAATGAAAATATGCATTACAAGCACAGCCAACTTCAACGAGAAAAATAAATTTTTTTTCTATTGTAGTTATTCCTGTTTACATGTAAATTTCTACTAGAGAACTTTGCACAAGGCTCATTGAAGAAATCGATTAAACAGAATATTGATTTTATTCTCATAGCATCACTAGATTCGCCATGGACTCTGCTTCCTGCTTAGAAGAGTTCTTTTCTTTGGACATGATGTGCCCTCAATCATGAATTCACATTGCCTGCAGCCACAAAGAACGTGTGGTTCTCCCGGTGGTTCGTGCATGGGGGCAACTTTCCGATCATGAGCGATGTGGATTCCTCAGTCATGATTGCTAGCTGCCTGCAAACTTGTTATCTAGCATTCTAGAAAGAAATTGGCAAACCACTGGAAGTTCTTCTCGTTTGGCTAATTGACAATTACCTAACAAATCCGTTTATTCGTAGCTACTTAGAGATTGCCTGAATTCTTGTGACTTCTTTTGAGCTGGGCTGACACTTCCACCCAACTGATCTTTAGGGCCTCCAAAGCTTTCTATATCTCTAGAGTCATGGTATTGTCCACACTTCCAGACAATATCTTCCTATGGGACTTCTGCTCATGTATAAGCAATGCATATTCTGTTATCAAATAAGCACGGGGAAGACTGAGCAAAACGTGAATTATGAAATCATGCAAGTATTGCTTGATTTTGGTTGGCCAAACAAATACTTTAAAAAGTATCGAGATCAAGGCAAATCAGCCAAATCGAATCAACTTGAAATCCATTCGATTTCTCATACACTCAATTTTGCTTGATTTGAAAATCGTTATTTTTTTACTAAACCCAATTTTGAAAGATTTGAGTGATTCACAAATCCGTAAATCAAGAATTCGGGTTGAGTACACCCGACTTCCGTTGGTTTCAGAATCATGAAATTTGACTACACCGGATTACAAGTTATTTCACAATCGAACGAAATCAGGATGAAATTAAGCTACGACTACACCCCCGTAAATCTAAAAGCAACAATTTGAAATAACTGTCCCCTTAATGTTATCATGGAGTTTTGTTACGTGCTTAAGGGATCACTTATGATTGTCCATTATGATATAGTCAGCAGGAAACTGAATCTGCTGATATTTTTTGTAATGCTTTTCTACGTTCTCATTTGCCAGTTTATATGTAATGCATATACTCACTACATGCTCAAGCGCCAAGTTATTTGCAATAATTCTTTCACTTACTACGCTCAAGCGTCTATATGCATAAACTCGTTCACTCCAAGGCTTCTTTATTATAAACCTCTGAAAATGGGATCTGTAGTCCCTTTTCATGAGAACGTTGCGGAGTTGGCCTTTCGTAGTAACATAAGATGGTGACTAGTTTGAGAATGCCTAGAGAATGCAACAGGAGAGAGATTTGGAAAGAAGTTCAATTTATTCTATAATAAGGAATTTGTCTTTAGGGGACATGGGCACTTCATCAGTAGCTTTATCCCCCCTGCACCTCATGTGTCCTACTTTTCCTACCAGATGGTATCACCATTAGTGTAAGTTATATAAAGGTCTTTCTAAGTGGAATGTACAACTGAGGTAACTTAGGGTTTCTCTAATTGCAAATTTAAACAAGAAGAGAGAGAGAGAGAGAGAGAGAGAGAGAGAGAGAGAAATTAAAGATAGAGAAAAGTGACTAAAAGATGAATAAGAAATGAAGAAGAGATAATATAGTAGGAAGCAGCACAAACAAATCCTTTCAAGACTTTTTATGAATTTGTCACTTGTTCATTTTTATGGACTCGTATCTTGTTACCCAAGAAATCTCAAGGATAGACCGAGAGAAGGAAAGAGCCGATGGGCTACTGTTCATGTGATTAGTATCTGTGAGTTGTTCAACTAAAATCACATCTGTGAGTTGTTTTCGTGAACAGTAGCAATGAGTTTCCACTGGAGCTGTAATTTATTTCTAATTATCAGTTTTTCCTCTTTTGACTCGAGAATAAGAATCCTTACTTCTTTTCCACACTTCTGATGTCATTATAACGAGAATTCTAAAAATATCTCAATCCAGTACCAAGTAATCTACTCCATTTAGAGATAATATCTACTTGTAAATGAAAATCATCGTGAAACTGAAATCACATATGTGAGTTGTTTTCGTGAACAGTTGTTTGTCATTGAAAGTGAGTTTGGGAAAACTTTCGTTTAATAACAAACAAAAACGTACAAAGAAGTCATAAACAGAAAATCTAAGTACAATATTTAATCTGGGTAATGTGACGATGGAGATCGAATACTGCAGCGACTCCTTTACTCTGTTGACGGTCCGACGAGGGGATGAGGGATGCTCTCTTCTCTTCTCTCTCTCTCGAGCTTGTGTGCACGTACGTAGCTCGTCTGGAAGGTATAGTTTCTCTGAAGCAGAAAAAATCTCGTCCTCATTAGAACTTCCAAGTTGTTCCTATTTATAGCCATCATGGTGATGGGCTTATAGGTGTCGCATATGCTTCTGTTTGGTGGCCGCAGGGGGCTCCTTCAACAGAATATGGTTGCAACTGTGGGCGCATTCGATGGGCATGTTGCCACGTGTACTTCATCCTTAACATGATATAGTTGAGCCCAGGCCGAGCTGCCACGCGGGCGTTTGTTGGAATTTGCTGTTGCTGAGTATCTGGGCGATTCTCGTCTTTGGTTTGCGTGACTTGGTCAGCTTGACACGTGACCCGCATTTAGTTGGAGAGAATCACTTCAGTCGCAACAGAAAGATTTTGTCTTATAGAACGTTGCCATGTTGGACGCATGAAGTCTGAGACATATAGGACGCATGGTGTCTGGAACACATGGGACCAGGGACACATGGGACGCGTGGAGTTTGGAATGCATGGGGCCAGAGACGCATGAAACGCATGGAACGCATGGAGTCTGGAACGTATAGGACCAGAGACACATGGAGCGCATGGAGTCTGTAACGTATAGCCAGAGACGTATGGAACGCATGGAGTCTGGGACGTATGAGGCCAGAGACGCATGGACTCTGGGACGCATGTGGCCTCGTACACGTGGCACTGCCCGCCTGTCAGAAGTCATTATTAGTCTGACAAGATCTTGTCGCTTACTGTGCTCACATTTTTCGAAGCGTTCAGAAAATCATTTTTGTCAGGATTCTGTGTCAGACATAATCTTTGTGTCAGGTCTTTATGCGTCCAATATTTGGGGCTTATGGATGATGCTTTTTCTTGTCCGCATGGTCATCCTGCGGTCTGATTTCTTCTGAGTCGGCCTTTGGGCTGTATGTTTGTTTGAGCGCATGGAAGCTAGATTTTTTATGCTTCTACAAGACCTTCTTCAAAGTTTTCAAACTGATAAGTTTGAAATGCTTTGAATAAGAAGCATGGAGGAGATGACTTTAGGCCTCATGGACGAGTCTTTGTTAGGATGTCCAATCTTCATTTAATGCAGGATTTGTCTCGATCCTTGAGTGGATTTTTGGAGATTTTGAGCCGCCTTTATACACGTTCGTTGAGGCGATGGTTTACTCGTTGATGATGGCAGATCAAGAACTCAACCGCCGCTCTTTATTCTAGATTTCCACGTGGCTTGAGACGGCTCGGGTTCTGTGGCACTCTTGTCTATAAAAAGAGGAGAGTTTGTGTCACGACCCGCACCCGGATATTGTGGCACGAGTACGTGGGTACGTCCAGCCTACGCCGCAGTGTCGGCGGTAGTACGCTGTCTAGGTCATCTTCACAGGTAATCTCTAGCTCATCCACAGTAAATAAATAGGCAAGGATAATAACAGGAAATAGGAATGTTAAGATTTCATAAACAAAATGTGACAACCAGATCCATAGTTTATTACATAACCAGAAGATAAATCGGGGACAAACCCGATTACTATGCTGAAAGGAAATACTAGCTAACTGGTTAACTACTCCTCAAAAGTAGTCTCCTGAGTAGGAACCGGCTCCTCAATGGTATCATCTGCTACGTCATATGGGCCATAAAAGGTGGGGGCATAATCCTCATCATCGCCTAAATCAACGGATCCAGTCAGGAAAGGAGCAAAGTACACAATGCACAACAAAGATTAAACTTGATATTTATGACAAGTAGAAAAGAACTGACAAGTATCATGTTGAGGATATGCATAAATAAGAAGTAACAATAACTAAGGGTTAATTGCTGTAAATAAGGAATATGAGTAAACAGGAAATATAATGAGACAGGAAAATGGAACTACAACAAGATAACAGGAACTGCAACACGACAAGAAACTATGTGTGTGTAAGTGTGTATTTAGAATACATAGTTGGCATGTAGGGGGTTATAAGGCTAATCCGGCCGTCATAGACGGCTATTAGACAGGAATAATCAAGATCCGGCTGATGGTACAGTCGTGTACCAACAGCTATTAGTCACGACAGGGGGAAGGGTAAACTACATGCCTCCTAGTATTCTCCCACCCGACACGAAAAGCAAGACATGAAATCCAATATTCAAGATATGAAATCCAGTATTCTAACATTTCGTGTAAACATCCAATGGTGCTAGTAGAGCAAGGAACTAATTATCACAATATAAAGAATAAACTTGAAGTGCAGGTACTTGCCTGATGTTTGGATCCAACTACGGTTCTGTCCTCGAAATTTTTTTCCAGAAATGTGTCCAGATGCTGAAATAAACATTACCATCATGCTCAGAAGATATCAAATAGCTAGAAACGTCTGTCCTTGAGTCCAATTTGAAGACAAGGACAAAAACGACAATTTCGGGTCAAAACGGGGTCCGCATGTGGGCCCGCTTTGCACCGAAAAATGTGTCAGGGTCAAAGGTCTCCAAATTCACCAAATTTATTGTCAACAGGTCAGGAACGATGATACGAACCCAACGGAACTTCCAGAATTGGATTTCGATGAGCCGATCACAAAATCGCCCGTCGAGCGGGACCTGTGGGGCCCACGACACGCGATTTCGTCAACGTTCTCAGAATCGAACCAAACTTGGGTCACAGGACCAGCGTATCGCTACGAGTCCGATGGCGCAAGTTTCGTTTCGATCCGACGTGTACACAGAAAGTTATGGCTTGATTCAGAAAAGGCGGATACGGGGCGGTGTCCGCGGATACGCGTTGATCCCGGTGTGCACGCACACCCGAATCGACTTTCGCGAAATCCCACACGTCCGTATCAACGACGCGCACGTATCTGTGAAGACCGCACGCGACCAAGTCGTCCCGTTTGGCGGGGCGTACTCAGTTCCGGGGTGAATCAGGGCGTTATTTTTTCTGTTTTTGGATCGCGGTGTGCGATCACCACAGGACGCGATGCCCCGAGCGGTTTGTCCGGGCACCGAGAGGGTCATACAGGCTTCGCAACGCAATTTACGGAATTGGAAACGGGGCAGCGAGGAGAAAGTTACACGTACCTGAACCGGGCTCGAGAAATTGGGATTTCTCGTGTCCGTGTCGTGTCCGACACGTGTCGACACAGGGAAGAATTAGGGCTAGGGTTAGGGTCTGATTGGCCGGAGGCGGCGGCCCGACCGGAGCTGAGGCGGAGGGAGGCCGAGGGCGGCTCGCCGGGGGAGCTGGGGCGCGGGGCGGTGAGGAGCGGCGGTCGGAGTCGGAGCCGGTGGTCGGGGTGGGCCGGAGAAGGAGGAGTTGGGGATTCGAGGGGGCGGCCGGAGTGGGATTTATATAGGGGGAGGGAGAGGCCGACGTGGGCGGAGGACGCGGATCGAGGGCCGGGCAGCGCGGAGGGGGCAGCGACGTGTGCGGGCAGAAGCGCGGGGAGCGGCGCCGGAAGCGGTCAGCCGAGCGGGTTCGTGGGGAAGAGGCTGGGGAAGAGGCGGGTTCACGGGTCGGGCGGGTTCGGTCGGGCGGACCCGACCCGACCCGATAACCCAATCGGGCTGGGCCTAGGGTTGGGCAGGGCCTAGGTTGGGCTTGGGTTAAATAATAAATGATTAAATAAATAAGTAAATGAAAATAATTAATTAATTAAATATAATAGTTTTTAGGTGTTTTAAAAATAGGTCCGGGGCCCAATAAATCCCAGAAAATTACCCTAAGTCCAGTTTTTCATTTTACACACAAAAATATTATTTTTATAATATTTTAATATTATTTATTAACAATAAAAAATCATTTAATAATTCAAAATCCTGAATTTAATTACAGAAAATTCCCAGAAAATTCCAGAAAATTGTGAAAAATCCAAATTAATAATTCCTGAAAATCAGGGGGCTTACAATCTACCCAACTTATAAAAATTTCGTCCTCGAAATTAAAATAAGCCATAATCTGTTAACCCTTCATGTACATAAGGCAAGTCAATCGCAATCTCCTTGCGATAATTCAAATTCTAAACATATCCACTGCAATCACTTCAAGGTTAAGATGACTACTGTTCCAATCAAAATTCAACATATGGTTATTACTTCTTACTTCCTCAAATTACCCACAGGCAAATTTTAAATTAAGTCCATATAATATCTTCAAGATTTGCATACGCTTATAAATTTGCCTCACGATTCTAACTATCATAATTTCCTCTAGAAGTGATTCGAGTCCAATAGTATTCCCATTTGTATGCTTCACCCTTTTAAATTCCATTCACATCCTCAACATTCCAACTAGGTAGTCCAACCATCAAATTTTAATCCTTAATTCAAATCATCAAATTGAAAAATAATTTAAATGTAGTCCACCCATGTTCAAATCTGAAATTCTATATTTTTATCCTCTAAATTCAAATTGATGATTTTACTTTCATTATTCAAAATTTAAATCATGTACCTAAGATATAACTATTGGGTCCTCGATATCAATTCATTAATCATCTTAGTCACTCCTCTAAGTTTTCAAAATTAGAATGGCTTGAACCTCTCCCAATCTAATCTTACTCGGTCACAATCTTAAAAGAAATTTCTCTCGAGTTGACAATGCACTGCTACCCAACTTAGAATTTATCCATCCATCACAAAAGGCTATGTACCTTAAGAAAATATTCCTTAATATGCTTACTCATGTCATTCAATCCTCGAAACTTCAACGCCGATCATATCACATGTGATATGTCCTTAATTTCGAAAGAATAACCCTCAAGTATGTGATCGGCCTATGGGGCATATCTAGTACTATCTATATATCAAACTTATACCAAGCACGAGGTTTCGTCTTTCCGAAATAAGGGAAGACGAAGATCAATAATAAAGAGTTCAAGGGTGAGGTGATAGGACAGAAGTATCGGGATCAAGGCGTTTAAAGAATTTAAATGGGAATTGTCAAAGCAGTTGTGGATTGAATCCTATCTTGGTAATTCCTATTCACATGCTCGTATTAATACAGTTATGTAACCGATATGATATGCTCAGACATGTCTAGGGCAAGTATATTTGTCTACTAATCACTACATATCTCAATCCACTTAAAGTATTATTTCGAAGGGCGAATCAAGCGCACTATGGTTGATCAGACCGTAGTACACTGATTCTGAAATGTATCATTGTGGGTCTCCCCAATAATACACTTGTCATGAACAAGCTCGATAAAGAGTAAGCTTGCAAAACTAGGCTATAGAATAGCAGCATAAGTCAAGTACATCAAAATTAAGTGCGCTAGATGATGATGAAAGGAGGTACAAATTATTCAAGTTCACAAAATAAAAACAAATAAGCATCATAACAAAAGACTCTGCAATCTCTTTAGTAATCAACTATAAAAGCATACCAGGTTATTAGCAAGTTCAAAATTACTAGATTGGGGCTGAGGTCACGAACCAATAGGCACGAGCTAAACAATACTAGAAACGGTATCTACAAATCACTTACGCGCATTAGCTACTCCAAGAGTCTGCGCGTTCTCCACGGTCATCGCGGAAGCTTGTCCGCGTCCTTGTGGTGGTGCCCTCTGCTGTTGCTGGGCTAGCTGGGAGAGTGCTGCTTGTGGTACCAAGGTGGTTTTAGTTCGAGTGCTGGTAGAGCATCTCGTGGTGATCTTGTAGGAACCTCGTCGCTTGCTGATAGGTCCATTACTCTGCATCCAAAATAAACGATAAGGGGCGCACAGGAATCAAGGCATGATGCAAGTCAAGGAATCAATTCAAATCCGAGATAGATGTCAACAACGATTCAAGCAAGTGGATGAGATCCTAAACTTATCCTTATCTTATTGCAGGCCTGTTCGGTCCCGAAGTTGAAACCGAACAATTTAGTCGTTGACCTGCATGGGCCACCATAAAAACGTGTCACGACCCGCTCCCGGATATTCGGGCACGAGTACGTGGGTACGTCCAGCCTACGCCGCAGTGTCGGCGGTAGTACGCTGTCTAGGTCATCTTCACAGGTAATCTCTAGCTCATCCACAGTAAATAAATAGGCAAGGATAATAACAGGAAATAGGAATGTTAAGATTTCATAAACAAAATGTGACAACCAGATCCATAGTTTATTACATAACCAGAAGATAAATCGGGGACAAACCCGATTACTATGCTGAAAGAAAATACTAGCTAACTGGTTAACTACTCCTCAAAAGTAGTCTCCTGAGTAGGAACCGGCTCCTCAATGGTATCATCTGCTACGTCATATGGGCCATAAAAGGTGGGGACATAATCCTCATCATCGCCTAAATCAACGGATCCAGTCAGGAAAGGAGCAAAGTACACAATGCACAACAAAGATTAAACTTGATATTTATGACAAGTAGAAAAGAACTGACAAGTATCATGTTGAGGATATGCATAAATAAGAAGTAACAATAACTAAGGGTTAATTGCTGTAAATAAGGAATATGAGTAAACAGGAAATATAATGAGACAGGAAAATGGAACTACAACAAGATAACAGGAACTGCAACACGACAAGAAACTATGTGTGTGTAAGTGTGTATTTAGAATACATAGTTGGCATGTAGGGGGTTATAAGGCTAATCCGGCCGTCATAGACGGCTATTAGACAGGAATAATCAAGATCCGGCTGATGGTACAGTCGTGTACCAACAGCTATTAGTCACGACAGGGGGAAAGATAAACTACATGCCTCCTAGTATTCTCCCACCCGACACGAAAAGCAAGACATGAAATCCAATATTCAAGACATGAAATCCAGTATTCTAACATTTCGTGTAAACATCCAATGGTGCTAGTAGAGCAAGGAACTAATTATCACAATATAAAGAATAAACTTGAAGTGCAGGTACTTGCCTGATGTTTGGATCCAACTACGGTTCTGTCCTCGGAGAAATTTTCCAGAAATGTGTCCAGATGCTGAAATAAACATTACCATCATGCTCAGAAGATATCAAATAGCTAGAAACGCCTGTCCTTGAGTCTAATTTGGAGACAAGGGCAAAAACGGCAATTTCGGGTCAAAACGGGGTCCGCATGTGGGCCCGCTTTGCACCAAAAAACGTGTCAGGGTCAAAGGTCTCCAAATTCACCAAATTTAGTGTCAACAGGTTAGGAACGATGATACGAACCCAACGGAACTTGCAGAATTGGATTCCGATGAGCCGATCACAAAATCGCCCGTCGAGCGGGGCCTGTGGGGCCCACGACACGCGATTTCGTCAACGTTCTCAGAATCGAACCAAACTTGGGTCACAGGACCAGCGTATCGCTACGAGTCCGATGGCGCAAGTTTCGTTTCGATCCGACGTGTACACAGAAAGTTAGGGCTTGATTCAGAAAAGGCGGATACGGGGCGGTGTCCGCGGATACGCGTTGATCCCGGTGTGCACGCACACCCGAATCGACTTTCGCGAAATCCCACACGTCCGTATCAACGACGCGCACGTATCTGTGAAGACCGCATGCGACCAAGTCGTCCCGTTTGGCGTGGCGTACTCAGTTCCGGGGTGAATCAGGGCGTTGTTTTTCCTGTTTTTGGATCGCGGTGTGCGATCACCACAGGACGCGATGCCCCGAGCGGTTTGTCCGGGCACCGAGAGGGTCATACAGGCTTCGCAACGCAATTTACGGAATTGGAAACGGGGCAGCGAGGAGAAAGTTACACGTACCTGAACCGGGCTCGAGAAATTGGGATTTCTCGTGTCCGTGTCGTGTCCGACACGTGTCGACACAGGGAAGAATTAGGGCTAGGGTTAGGGTCTGATTGGCCGGAGGCGGCGGCCCGACCGGAGCTGAGGCATAGGGAGGCCGAGGGCGGCTCGCCGGGGGAGCTGGGGCGCGGGGCGGTGAGGAGCGGCGGTCGGAGTCGGAGCCGGTGGTCGGGGTGGGCCGGAGAAGGAGGAGTTGGGGATTCGAGGGGGGCGGCCGGAGTGGGATTTATATAGGGGGAGGGAGAGGCCGACGTGGGCGGAGGACGCGGATCGAGGGCCGGGCAGCGCGGAGGGGGCAGCGACGTGTGCGGGCGGAAGCGCGGGGAGCGGCGCCGGAAGCGGTCAGCCGAGCGGGTTCGTGGGGAAGAGGCTGGGGAAGAGGCGGGTTCACGGGTCGGGCGGGTTCGGTCGGGCGGACCCGACCCGACCCGACCCGATAACCCAATCGGGCTGGGCCTAGGGTTGGGCAGGGCCTAGGTTGGGCTTGGGTTAAATAATAAATGATTAAATAAATAAGTAAATGAAAATAATTAATTAATTAAATATAATAGTTTTTAGGTGTTTTAAAAATAGGTCCGGGGCCCAATAAATCCCAGAAAATTACCCTAAGTCCAGTTTTTCATTTTACACACAAAAATATTATTTTTATAATATTTTAATATTATTTATTAACAATAAAAAAATTATTTAATAATTCAAAACCCTGAATTTAATTACAGAAAATTCCCAGAAAATTCCAGAAAATTGTGAAAAATTCAAATTAATAATTCTTGAAAATCAGGGGGCTTACAGTTTGGAGAGAGCATCTTCTTATTTTCTTCTCTGCGTTTTTCTCCGCTGCTGCCATCTCCGACGACTGCCATGGCCTCCGGAGCTCCTTTCTTCTTCCACGACTGCCAAGGACAAGGGCCTAGCTACTGAGGCCGCGATCTCAAAGACGAAGGACAAAGGAAAGGGGAAGACCCCCGCCGCGGAGGGCGGCTCCCCTAAGATCTCTTCTGATGTGCATTAGCTCGTCAAAGGTAGGGTTCCCTGGGGGGGGACGATTAAAAGAGTTGTTTACCGATCAGTAGCATCAGTGGTTGTTTCTTCTTTTTCTTATATATATATATATATATATATATATAGGGAGCGAATCTGGAGTCCCGCTCCCGAAGCCCCGTGGGAGCCCCGCGATCCAACGGTTGGGAGCGACGGGGCTCCCACGGGGCTCCGGGAGCGGGACTCCGGATCCGCTCCCTATATATATATATATATATATATATATATATTTGAGGATTTAGTAAGTCCTTAAATGTAGTTTGCTTTTGGTTCCCCGTTTGGAAGAAATAAATTTTTTTTTCCTTTTGTTGGAATTATTCATGTGAACTTTGGTTATTGTGCTAGAGGTAATATGGACGTAGCACAACACAGTAGTCTTTCACGGACATCCCACTAGGAGATCTTTGGTGGACCTATTACTTCTTGTGCACTTGAGTGCAACTAATAGATTCGAAGTGAGAGAAATCCTATCAGAGGTAATATGAACGTGATAATTTTTTGGACTTACCACCGTTGGCTTACTTAGAGTTAAGTACGGGTGATAAGTTTAGATGACGACCGATATTAGAGGTAATATGGACGTAACAATCGATGGTCATACAAAGAGGTTTGCTCAGAGGTAATATGGACATGGCAAACCCAATTGGGGATAATCGGTTAGGACAATAGTTCAGAGGTGATGTGGACGTGAACTAGTGTCCAAAGGAACTAATTATGAGTGGTATACCCGGAAGTGTGGATAGACCTGGGAATTGCTCCACTGGAGAGCTTTTGAGGATCCACTGCCTGTTGCGTATTCAGGATTCTTGAATATAGACAATGGCTTCTATCCAAGAAGTGCATATTGTGCTTACACTTTATGGGGATGAACCAGGGGGAGTACAAGTCTGGCTTAGAAATAGTACTTCTTGAGGAACTTACCGTTGATGGACATCATGAGCAAGTCGCCATTGGATTTTGCGAGCCGGTAGTCGTCGTTGGAGAATACAGACTCCACGATGAACGAACCTTCCCTTTTAGGTTGGAATTTGTCGGTCGTCTTGTGGGTAATGACCATCGGTCTTCTTACTGTCAAGACGAGGTCATCCACTTGGCAAGTCCTCTTCTTGACCCGTTTGTTGAAGGCTTCTGAGAGGCGTGCTTGATACAGCTCAATGCTCTGTTGAGCTAAGAGACGTTTCTCGTCGGGTGCTTTTGTAGCCGTCGACGGTGATTGTCGTCAACGGTCAATTGGTTGGAGAGGGCCACTCGGAGTGACAAAATTTGGATCTCGAGTGGGAGGATCGCTTCGCTTCCATAAACCAAGGAGAATGACGTGCTGGCAGTAGATGTCCGGACCGTTGTGCGGTAGGCCCAAAGACATTCACCCAGCTTCTCATTCCAGTCGCGCTTATTGGATGACGCGAACTTTTTGAGTAGATTTATGATGGTCTTGTTGAATGCTTCCGCCAAACCATTTGCTGCTGGGTTGTAGGCAGTCGAGGCCACGTCTGGATTCGGTTTTGGTCACAAAATCGATAAAAAACATGACTTGCAAATTGTGGACCATTGTCGTGGATGATCCTCCGTGGCAAGTCGAAGCGGTATATGACGTGATGCTTGACAAAGCTGATTACGTTTTTGGGGTCTCGACTTCAGCGAGTGGAACTTCCGCCCATTTGGAGAAGTCGGTGATAGCCAAGATGAACCGATGTCTCTTAGAAGAAGGTGGTCTGATTGGTCCGATAATGTCCATTCCTCGTGCTTCAAACGACCAAGATGCTACCGTTGGGTGTAGGAATTCTGAGGGCTGGTGGATAAAGTCTGTGTGAATTTGGCACGCTTGGCACTTCCTCGCATAGTCAACAGCCTCTGCTACTATTGTCGGCCAATAGTAACCCATTCTCCGGAGACGGTCCTGTAGCTTGGGTCCGGGCTGATGGGCAACACAATCCCCGTCGTGAGCCTCGCGGAGAGCCTGCTTCGCTTCTGCATTCGATAGACATCGTAGCAGAAGGCCGTCGTAGGAATGACGATACAATATTTTGGTAGCTGTATCATAATAGAATCGTAGGGAACGTCTTCTGATGTAAGTAGCTTAATTTGGGTTCTCTAGGAGAATTACATAGACTGCGTAGCCGATGAATGAGAGTCTCCAGTCTTGGAGTCGGTGTTTGTCTCTACCGAGTAGCTCATGCACAGACAAATGTTATTTTTCGGACAGACCAGCTCTTGACCGACCACTGTGATCAACTGATGGGTTTTGACCGGAACTGCCAGGGAGGCAGCGAGGCCGGCCAGGGCGTCAGCGTCGATGTTTTGCAGTCGATGGACGTACTCTATGAAGAACTCCTCGAAGGTGGAGATTATTCCAAGCCCGGCTTGGTGGCAAGTCCTCGTGCCGGATCTCGTATTTGTCCCGTACCTGACTGACTATCAGCTTGGAATCGCCGTAGGCCTCCAGGTAGTCTACTCCTACTTGTTTAGCGAGCTGGAGCCCAATGACGAGGGCGTTGTACTCTGCCACATTGTTGGAGCATGACTCTGTGAGGGAGTAAGCGCGGTTGATGACCAGATCGTACGGGAAAATCAGTACTATCCCGACGCTAGCGACAATATCGTCTTTGGGTCATGTTCTTGAAGCACAGTCGAAGAATATTCGCTAAACGACTTCTGTGCTTGTGGTCATGTTTGAGCCCGTTACTTTGTCTGGGATCTCCTCGTAGAGCTTCGAGGTTTCCGGTACAGGTGGGCCGCCTGAAAATCTGTCAATGCTTTGCCTTTGACCGCCTTTTGTGGGACAAATACTATGTCGTATGGTGACAACAATATTGTCCATGTGGCTAGGCGAGAGTTGAGCGCTCCGGGTTTAGTCATAAGGACCCTGAGAGGATTAACTCGCGAGATCACATGGATGATTTGTCCTGCCACGTAATGTTGGGTCTTCTGAATGGCGAAGACTAGAGCGAGACACTCCTTCTCGATGGAACTATACCTGTGCTCTGCGCCGGCCATTATTCTACTGAGATAGTAGATGGCCTGTTCGTTGCATGCATCACTTTTCTGGGCTAGTAGAGCTCCGAGAGAGTGACAGTGCCCGCACATAGTAAGAAGGGTTTTCACACAACGGGGGCCACCAAGACTGGGGGATTCACGAGATACTCCTTGATGTCGTCGAAGGCGCGCTGGCATTTTTTGTTCCAGACAAAGGAGACTCCCTTCTTCATGAGGTGAGTGAACGGCTGACAACGTCAAGAGATGTTTGATATAAACCTCCTGATGTATGCCAGTCTTCCTTGAAGGCCACGAAGTTCTCTGAGATTTTTCGGTGGGTGCATTTCAAGGATCGCTTTAGTCTTGTCGGGGTCTACGTAGATACTCTTCGAAGTTATGACAAAACCCAGGAACTGGAGACTCCTAGGAAGAATTTGGTGGGATTCATCTTGAGCTGGTGCGCACGTATGAGGTCGAACACAGTCTTCAAGTCCCGGAGGTGATCATCTTTGGAGCGACTCTTGACAGCGATGCCATCGACGTAACACTCCACTGTCTTGCGTAGATGTTCACAAAAGATGGTGCTCATAGCTCGCTGGTATGTGGCACCTGCGTTCTTCAGACCGAATGACATGACTGTGTAGCAGTACATTCCTATCGACGTCCGGAATTACGTATGCTTCTCGTCTTCAGGAAACATCTTGATTTGATTGTATCCTGAGAACCCGTCCATGAAGGACATGCGCTCGAAGCCACAAGTGTTGTCGATCATTATGTCTGTGATCGAAAGGGAAAACTCGTCACGTAATGTCGGGTCTTCTGAATGACGAAGATTAGAGCGAGACACTCCTTTTAGATGGGACTATACCTGTGCTCTGCGCTGGCTAATATTCTACTCAGATAGTAGATGGCCTGTTCGTTGCATGCATCACTTTTCTGGGCTAGTAGAGCTCCGAGAGAGTGATACAGTGCCCGCACATAGTAAGAAGGGTTTTCACACAACGGGGCCACCAAGACTGGGGGATTCAAGAGATACTCCTTGATGTCGTCGAAGACGCGCTGGCATTTTTTGTTCCAGACAAAGGAGACTCCTTTCTTCATGAGGTGAGTGAACGGCTGACAACGTCAAGAGATGTTTGATATAAACCTCCTGATGTATGCCAGTCTTCCTTGAAGGCCACGAAGTTCTCTGAGGTTTTTCGGTGGGTGCATTTCAAGGATCGCTTTAGTCTTGTCGGGGTCTACGTAGATACTCTTCGAAGTTATGACAAAACCCAGAAACTGGAGACTCCTAGGAAGAATTTGGTGGGATTCATCTTGAGCTGGTGCGCACGTATGAGGTCGAACACAGTCTTCAAGTCCCGGAGGTGATCATCTTTGGAGCGACTCTTGACAGCGATGCCATCGACGTAACACTCCACTGTCTTGCGTAGATGTTCACAAAAGATGGTGCTCATAGCTCGCTGGTATGTGGCACCTGCGTTCTTCAGACCGAATGACATGACTGTGTAGCAGTACATTCCTATCGGCGTCCGGAACGACGTATGCTTCTCGTCTTCAGGAAACATCTTGATTTGATTGTATCCTGAGAACCCGTCCGTGAAGGACATGTGCTCGAAGCCACAAGTGTTGTCGATCATTATGTCTGTGATCGAAAGGGGAAACTCGTCCGTAGGGCAGGTTACGTTTAGATCACTGAAGTCAATGCAGATCCGGATCTTCCCATTCTTTTTGACAACGGACATGATGTTGGCTACCCAATCCGGATGTTGTTCCTCGTGGACAAAGCCACTAGCTATCAGTTTGTTGACTTCAGCTTCGATGGCATTTATGATGTCCGGCCGGAACCGTCGTTACTGTTGCTTGACCGGCTTAGCGTTCGGCAAGATATCGAGCTTGTGGACCGCAATTTGGGGGTCCAGTCATTGCATGTCTTCATAACTCCAGGCAAAGACATTGATGTACTCCCTGACGAGCTGTAGCATGGATTTTCGATCCTCATCGGACAGTCTTTTGCTGATAAAGAAAGGTTTAGGGGAGAATTCGTCGCCCAGATCGATTTGTACGACTTCGTCCTCAGTGAGAGGTTCTCGTTGTTCGAACCGCGGTTCTACTTCAAAGAGTTCTGGTGGATCCTCGTCGTCTTCCTTAGGGTCAGTTGACACCATGTTGGCAGACAACGTTTGTTTGAGCATCTTTCCGATACTGATGTCGGAGTCCCAAGAGGAAGATTATGAAGAATGAGGGTGTAATTCATCTTCTTCATCCGAGCCTTCGGGGGTTGTGGGAGGCGTGACGTACCCTAAGCCATGCTTGGTCTTATGGTAGTAATCCTCGGGCTTGCCTGCAGGAGCATGCAGACGCAGGAGCAGCCGTCGGCCTTTGCCATAGATCAAGCCCTTAGCGGCTTTCAGATCGTACCCTATCTTCTGAATGAGGTTCTTGGTTTGAGAACTGTACCGGTGAAATGATATTTTGCCTGTATCAGGTTCTGGCTCCAGTTCCTCTGGGACGGATGATTGGGGACTTTCCACTCTGCCAAAGATGATGAGTTTGTCTTTCCTCTTCCTTGCTGGAACTATGAAGTAGGAGTTCTGACTGACGATAATCCAGTTGACTGCATAGGTGGTAGTCACCTGTGTATGTAGGTGCATGCCTAGACCGTGCTCAATGGAATATAATGTGTTGAGATGTGCGACATCCGAGTAGTTCAAAGATAGCCTTTTATTGATAAAATAAGGGATCTCATCCTCAGGAATTATATCGTCGAGAGAAGGGATGTTAGTATGAGCGGCTACGTACTCTTCCAGATCAGTCCCGAGATCTATTCCCAGTACAAGTAACGGCTTCGGAGGTTTCCTGCGCAGCTTCACCACTAAAGGTTTGGAAGTCGTAGTAGGTGCAGGATCTTCCTTCAACGGTCGACTCGGTCTATGAAGGTGAACGACCAGAGGTTCAGGTGCTTTCCTGAGCAGTTTCACCATGAGGGGAGGGGCTGTGTCGGGAGCGTTTGCTTTGAGATGGACTCTCAAGGGCTAGTCCGATGTTGTCCCAGTCTCTGCCTCATCATCGGCATCATTGTCACCTTCATCTTGGTGGACTTGCTTGTAGATGATCGAGTCAGAGTAATAGGCCTCGACCCCTTTGAATGGATCAACGTCGGCAAATACTGTCTTGACGACGCCCTGATCGTCTACGTACTTCAAGCACTGGTGCAAGGTTGACGGTACGATCATGTACTGATGTATCCATAGACGTCCCAACAGGATGTTGTAGGATACGTCTACGTCTATAACGTAGCAGTTGACCTCTGTTTTCAAGTTGCCGATATGGCACTTCAAGCGAATCTTGCCCAAAGGGTAGCTCGACGTTGAAGCCACCGATGGCAGTATTGGTTGCTGCCAGGCGATAGATCGGGATGCCCAAGGTCTGAAGCAGACTCCGCGGGATGATGCTGACTGACGAACCGGGATCGATGTGCATCCGGTCCACCTTGATGGCGCCGATGTACCCTATGTAATACAGAGGACGATCGTGCCGATTGTTCTTCATCAACATCTCTTGTTGCGAGAATGTAATGTTGAGTATCGCCTCCATCACATTATTGCACTGGGGGCATGCAACAGGATCCTCAGCTGGCGGCTTGACCTGTGCCAGGTAGGTGTCGGCATTCTGTAATGCCTCACTTAGAGCACCCCGAGTGTCTTTGGAGAGTCGGAGAAGCTCGAATAGTGGCAACGTCGCAGGAGTATTGGCGAGCTGTGCAAAGATGTCGAAGTTGTAGGGCTTCTTCAGCTCCTGAGCGGTATCTTTACGCAGCGGTTTGTCAAAGCGGATTTCTTTCTGCTTGGACTTGTCCGCTGCCGGAGGCTGGGATGGACCCGGATCGGATGTTGCAGGTGCGGTGATTGGGAGTGCACCATTGTCAGGGGTGTCGTACTCATGTTGGTACGTTAGGCCTGACCATGTTGTTCCCGCTATAGCTTCTTCGGAAGGGAGAAATCGTGTAGCAGGACTTGGATTTCTTGTCCTTGGACTTGGTAGCGGAGGGTGTTAGCTGCTACATCAAGTTTGGAAGAAGGTCCGGATGAACCCACATGACCTCCCCACGTGATGTGGTGAGAGGTATCATCCCGACGGTTTGGTCACGAGCTGGCGGGAGATTGACAACCTCCATTGTTGCCCTGGGTACCGGGATCACTCCGTTTTGGGCTTCCGGTGGGTACCGGGATCACTCCGTTTTGGGCTTCCGTCACCGGAAAGTTGCCGAACTAGAGAGATACCATGTTCGTGGCAACTGTCTTGTCACCGATGTCCAAGATGAGAGCCTTGGTGTCGAGCAGACGCTGGATGTACCGCTTCAGTGTGTAACAATCCCGCGTTGCATGGTGGACGTATCGATGGTAGTGATAGTACTTTGGATTATTCACCTCGACTGCCTCCACATGACGCTTGACGTCGGGGAGCCGAAGCTTGTTTCCCTTCATCGTACGTCAAAGATTACCATAACGTCATCGTCTTCGAAGGAATAAGTTTCCTTCGGCTTTGGAGCCTCTGCTGACTTTTGCTCAGGTTTCTTGGTTATATTGGCCACAAGAGCCTGCTTCCCCTTGCCATCTCGGACGCTATTGTCGCTGTTGTTGCTGCTGTTGTAAGGGCGCTTTTCCCTTTCATCAGCGACATGGATCTGTATTCACAAGAGGCGGGCGTCCTTTACTTCTCAGCATCGACAACATTTATGATGAATGTCGTCCAGTCTTTGAACTGAGAGTCGCCCATCCAGAGTCTGACTGTGGGAAGGAGATTCCTCTGGCAGGTGTCCATCAACGTGGACTCAGGGTTACCGGGGTGTAACTTCAGCGCCGCTTGCCTGCACCACTCGATGTATTTCCGTACATACTCTTTCTCCCTTTGTGTGGTGTCCATTAAAGAGGACATCGTCATGTCATTTCTCCGTTGTAGAACCGAGCAAGGAAAAGACCTTTGAAGTTTTCGAACGACGAAATGCAGTTGTCCTAGAGGCTGCAAAACCAATCGAAGGCTATTCCAGACAATGCCCCGACAAAGCTTGGTTAAGAGGCATCGTTGCGAGGCAGATGTCTCGTTGCCGTCTCGAAGTAACTCATGAATTGACAGGGAGATGTCTTCCCATCAAACGGAGTCAAGTTGAAGAGCTTGTACTTGGGCGGATACGGTACGTCTCTCCACTCGAGGGGATACGGTTGTCGAATCCCGAGCTCGCTTAATGAGTTCCGATTGCCCATTGAGTCTAGGCGGGCCCGGAGTTCTCGTACCTCCCACATTGCTTTCCGAGCTTCATCGACTACGGAAGGAGCAGGCGATCCGGATAGGGGATGATTACCGCCAGCGGGTGGGACAGTTGCATTTGAATCCCCACTAGTCCCAGGGTCCAGGTTTGCTTGACCAGAGGCCTTTGCCGGTTGTGAGGCTATATTTGTCTTGATCTCATGCATTGTCTGGGTCAAGGCTTGCATTGATGCGCTTATGGTCTGCATCATGGCCTTGAGGATTTCAAGGCTCTGTCGATCGTTGGGGCCCTCGTGATCGTCCCCTGCCATGTATGCTGTTCTCACATAGGGAGAAATGGGTGGGACGGTGGACGTCACACTTTTCGCCTCAGACTCTTGCCGTGAATAGTCATCTGGGAAAGTGGGTAGTAACGCATCCTCTTCGGACTTGGAGGGAAACTCTACCCTAGCATAGGAAGCTGCGTCTTCTTGGCGAAGGCAGCCACCCCCCGGGGTCTCGGCATCTGTTCCTTGGGAATCACGATCTTCTTGGAACGCCAGATTGTCATAAAGGTTCGGGGGATTACAACCCTCGGCTTGTGTAACCATGTGAGGTGCTGAGGAAGAACTACCCCAGTGGCTGACAGCTTCTTTTTTGAGCGGGTGCCTAGGAAAACACCTTTCGCGGGTTCCGCTGGCTGTCCTCCTTGGACCCGTCTTCTTGACTCGCTGGCCGAGAGCGACGGACTGGAGGTGCTGGACTTCCAACCTCCCCTCATGGAGAGGGCATTTCGAGCAGAATAGCACGAGACGAGGGGCAACTCGTCCGCCTCTAGTGCTTGCACCTGTACTCCGGGTTGCCGTCGGGTGGGGCCTTTGGTTGCAGCCGCTAGAATGCCGACTGCCTTTTTGTGGGTGATGCTGCTTTGTTACAGCAGCAGTTGATGATAATGTTGGCACAGTTATGCCATGGTGAGGACACTTCATATGCTGTAGTTGTTTTCCTCGTTTAGCACTTGTAGTTGATCACGTTGTGCAAGTCGAGCGAGGGCTGATTCACCTTTGCATCCTCCTTATGAGTCCGGATAGACCGAGCACACGGGTGCGCAGGTGTTGATTTTGCTTCCTGACCTGGGGTTCGTACAAGAACTTGTCCCGGGTTGCTAACATAAGACTCTTTATACTGACCCTGTCCAATTGCCACTGCGGCCTGGACGCATGGGTCGGTTTTGTACAACTTTCTGTCAAGGACACCCATTACAGTTAGCGGCGCCTGCTGACGGTCGGTCGCATGAGCAATTGCTTGAGTTTGGCGAGCTCGCGTTGTCCTAGACTTCTTCGTCCTAACACGCGCCGGTGTGTAGTATGAAGAGTCCAAGTTCACCTCTTCGCTCTTCTCAGCATGGCGCATGGAGTCAGCGCAGCGCGAGATTCGGTCGAAGACGGAACTTCTGTTGTTGTCCTGGCCGCATGCGGCCATCTGCCTGCGGCTGCCGATCGGTGCCGCATAATTCTCCTTATGCGGCTTTTGACGTGGCCGCATTGAACGTGTCTTACCGCTCGAACTCCTGGCATCGTAGTGTTTTCCTCTGCCAGAGCTCAAGTGCTGAGCACTTTCTTTGGCAGATGAGGCTGCTGCATGAGAGGTGGACGCATAATGTGCGGTCCCTGCAGCATAAAGAGAGAGACGGGGAGCACGTGCTTCGCAGTTGGGTGAGGCACAATGGCCTTTGCAACCCATGTCCTGCGGGTCTTCTTAGGCTTTGCCAGCCTTGGAGAAGCTCTGCCCTCAGAGAGCATTTCCTCGAAGGCTTGCTGGTCGAAGCGTACAACCAGTATCCTCTGGGTCGAACTCAGCTTCGACGCGTCGGATTGCGTCACGACCTTCTCATCAGAGGAGAAGGAAGTCCCCAGCAGAGTCGCCAGCTTGTTTGCCATTAAAAGTGAGTTTGGGAAAACCTTCGTTTAATAACAAACAAAAACGTACAAAGAAGTCCAAAACAAAAAATCTAAATACAATATTTAATCTGGGTAAGGTGACGATGGAGATCGAGCTCCTTTACTCCGTTGAAGGTCCGACGAGGGGATGAGAGATGCTCTCTTCTCTTCTCTCTCTCTCTCGAGCTTGTGTACACGTACGTAGTTCGTCTGGAAGGGTATAGTCTCTCTGAAGCAGAATTTTTTTTGCCCCCCTTGGAACGTCCAAGTTGCTCCTATTTATAGCCATCATGGTGATGGGCTAGAGGTGCCGCATATGCTTTTGTTTGGTGGCCGCATGGGGCTCTTTCAACAGAACGCGGTTGCAACTGTGGGCGCATTCGATGGGCAGGTTGCCACGTGTACTTCATCCTTAACATGATGTAGTTGAGCCCAGGTCGAGCTGCCACGTGGACGTTTGTTGGGATTTGCTGTGGCCGAGTATCTGGACGGTTCTCGCCTTTGGTTTGCGTGACTTAGTCAGCTTGACACGTGGCCCGCATTTAGTTGAAGAGAATCATTTCAGTCGCAAGAGAAAGATTTCGTCTCAGAGAACATTGCCACGTTGGACGCATAGGGTCTGAGACGCATAGTGTCTGAAACGTATGGGGCCAGAGACACATGGGACGCGTGGAGTCTTGAACGCATGAGACCAGCGACTCATGGAGCGCATGGAGTCTGGAACGCATAGCCAGAGACGCATGAAACACATGGAGTCTGGGACGCATGAGGCCAGAGACGCATGAACTCTGGGACACATGTGGCCTCGTACACGTGGCACTGCCCGCTTGTCAGAAGTCATTATTAGTCTGACGAGAGCTTCTTGTCGCTTAGTGTGCTCACATTTTTCGAAGCGTTCAGAAAATCATTTTTGTCAGGATTCTGTGTCAGACAATCTTTGTGTCAGGACTTTATGCTGCCAATATTTGGGACGCATGGATGCTGCTTTTTGTTGTCCGCATGGTCATCCTGCGGCCTGATTTCTTCTGAGTCGGCCTTTGGGACGCTTGTTTGTTTGAGCATGGAAGCTAGATTTTTTATGCTTCTACAACAGCGACAATGAGTTCCACTGGAGCTGCAATTTATTTCTATTTATCAGTTTTTCCTCTTTTGACTCGAGAATAAGAATTCAAACTTCTTTTCCACACTTCTGATGTCATTATAACGAGAATCCTAAAAATATCTCCATCCATTACTAAGTAATCATCGTGAAACTTCCTCGTAAAACTGAAATCACATAAAAACTTCAGACATAATGTCACGACCCAGTCGCAAAACGTATGGGACCAGACACGTGGCAATGGCCAGCTGGTACGACTCCGTAGGGCTTTCCAATTTTATGGGCCCGACGAAGTGCACTTACGCTGTCCAAGGTTAAGTGATCCAGGTAAATATCTATTTCTAATATCCAACAACTAAACTAAATCTCAATCCGTAGTAAATAAAATCTCAAGAAGGAACGGTACGCATCATTAGTCTGCAGCCCAATAGTACAGCCGTTCGAATAGACCAAGAGAATAATGTAGGCCTATAAACACTAGGCTACAATAGCAGGGTCGCAATGAAAAATAGTACATAACTGTAATAGAGGAAAGATATAATGATGCCTGCAAGGATGTCCAACACACCACCAGATCAAGCCTTATCCAAACTGCTCAAATAACCTAGAAGGGAACCAGGTCCTCAGAGGGACATAACAAGATACAAAAGGTACATGCCATAATGTAAATACTGAGTAAAGTAAATCAGGGTGAACTATCCTCCTAATTGAATGCAATTTGAGGACAACTTAGTGCGTATGGGTGGGTGTAGGCTAGACACATGCTGACGTAATTCACCAATCGACGTGACTGGCTAGTATATGCCACATATGCCCCCATTACAAGGGCCCTCGCGTATGGAATAACGGCCATAACGCTCCGAAGAACGCGGCACCTGAATATAGTAACGTCCGTATCGCTCCGAAGAACGCGGAATCTGCATAAATAATAACGTCCGTATCGCTCCGAAGAACGCGGAATCTGCATAAATAAAGAGGTGGGTGTCCCATACGCCTACTAGTTGTCCTCCCTGTCCAATGCCAATGTACAAGTCTCAAGTACGACGTGGACATCTCGTAACTATATGCAAGTCACTAAGAACCGTATAACTACGCTAAATACCATCACACGTGCTACTCGCACCGATGGCCAGTCAAGTGCTTAAGCCCGTGTCCTATCATGAACTCACTATGTGACGTAGAATGATACTTGTCAAGGCCTCAGAGTTATAATGATAACTCCGTCACTTAGGGTACGCGCACAGTTATATAATATAGAGAGCACAATATATAACATTAACTGAATTTAAACAGTATAACAAGGCAATGTATACTTGCCTGGAAGCCAGGCGAAGATTCGAATACGAACTCGTCAGGGAAGTAGCAGCGCAAGATGGAAACTGGAACAGATATCTCCGGATGCTGTCAAAAATATCACCAACAGTCCCAGAATGAGTGAGATACTCAGAAAAGTATATTCAGACGTCCAATTTGGACACATGGACAAAAAATACAGTTTCTGGTCAACACGGGTCCACAAGTGGGCCTCGTCTTGCACCGAAAAATGTGCCAGAGACAAAGTTCTCAAAATTCGTCAAACTTAGTGTCTACGAGTCCAGAACGATGATACGAACCCAACGGAACGTCCAGAGCTGGATTCCGATGAACCAATCACAAAATCGTCCGTCATGTGGAACCATGGGGCCACGAAACGATGTTTCGTCAATGTTCTTAGAATCGAACCAAACTTGGGTCACAGGACCAACGTAACGCTGCGAATCCGATGGCACAAGTTTCGTTACTAAACGATAGGCACACACAAAATTAGGACGACTGTCAGAACATGCCGATACGGTGCTTTTCGACGGATATGCGTCGATTCCGGTGTGCACACACATCCAAATCAAGTTTTGTGAAAGTTCACACGTCTACGTTGACGATACGCGTCTTTCGGTACAATCGGTACGCGACGAGGTTGCCCGGATTGACGGGACCAACTCCGTATCAGAGAATTTTATTGTTTTATAAAACAGTTTTTCTCATGAATTGGCACTCAATTTACTAATAATAGACATCAAATTAAATTATTCCAAATAAAGACATTGAAAGATGGTTACATGGAGAGCATACCAGAGAAGGCATTTCGAAAAATCGGTTGAGCGTGGAGGGAGAAATTTTGACGCGAAGTGAGGGGGTGAAGCTTGGGTCTGCTGTCGAGGGGGTGTGCTCCGATCGGGGGGGGTGTTCTGGCGGCCGCAGGTGGTCGAGGACGCCGTGGAAGGGGTCGTCGGTCATCGGGGATGCTTCGGGGTGGGTCGTTGGTCATCGGGGGGGTGCTTCGGCGGCCTGCTCCGGCCATAACAGCAACGACAACAGCTACAACAGCAGTAGGCGCACCAATAGCAGCTGCTGCGGCAGCGGCTCGGCCGCGGGGGCCAGGACGGCGGCGGCCAGCCGCAAAACGCAGCAGTAGCAGCAGCTTTAACAGCAGCAGTAGCGGCTTGAAGCAGCAGCAGCAGCGGCGGTAGCTCACCGCGAGGAGGACGGCGGTCTGTTGGTGGTGGTGGTTGGCGGAGATGGTGGTGGTGATGATGATGACGGTGGCAGTGGTGGTGTTCGGCGGAGAGGTTGGAGGTTGGCTCGGGTGGTCGTAGAGGTGAGGGTAGCGGTGTTCGTCGGAGAGGTGGTCCGCGGTGGAGGTGAGGGCAGCGATGGTGGTCGTGGAGGTGAGGGCAGCGGTGGTGATGGTGGTTGGCGGTGATGATGGCGAGGGTGGTGGTCGGAGTTGGGGGTAGTGATGGTGGTGAAGATGGTGATGGTGGTTATAGTGGTTAATGGTGGTTGCATGTTGAGGGAGAGAGGGAGAGAGTGTTGGTTTAAATGAGGAGAGGGAGAGAATGTTGCCTAGGGATTAGGACCGGCTAGGTTCCCAAGGAGGGGGGGGGGGGGTTTCATGAAGGAATGGGTGGTGATGGTGTATTGGAATTTGAATGGAGGGTGGAGATTGATTGTAGGTTGCATAGTACCATGCAAAGAGGAGGGAGTTGCATATGTGACCGGTCAAGCCTCAAGAATGGGTCTTCTTCATTTGTCCCAACCAATAGGAGGTGGACATATGACTAGCTATTTGCACAAAAGTCCCCAATAGTTTAGGACTTGCACAAAGAGGAAAAAGTGGATCGGATGTGAAAAAATGTCATGTTTGGTGTGTTGTAGTAGGAGAAATTGGTGTGTGGTATTTTGTATGAGCCATGAGGGTGTGAGTGTGGGTTTGGGTTGGTGTTGGGTCTAATTTTGGTTAGGTTGAGTCATTGCACCAATTTAATTAAAATTAGTGTCAATAGTGTTCTTTAATTAATTGGAAGTGCATATGATTTAAATTGGGTGGGACACAAGTGTCATGGACGTAGTAGACTAAAAATAAATTATTGATAAATATTGGGCTGCAAGGAACTGGTCGGTTGTGTCTCCAATTTCGATTGGAACGAACAATGATGCAAAGTTGGATTTAAAATTAGAAAATGTGTACAAATATTGTAAAATTAAAATGAAGCACAAGAGAGTGCATTCACGAGTGACACAAAGGTCAGGATTAAAGATTGGCTTGTCTAGGTCAAGGATGTGAAATTTGTTGGAAAGCAAATGTTAGTGCATTGCTCTAGATATTTAAACAACGGTAATATGCAATGATCAAATCAAAAATCAAAGGTGATTTACAAAACTCTAATAATTATTCCAGAATAATTCTAAATAAATTCCTAAACCTAGATTTTGGGTCAGAGGGTTTACACATTATACCTAGAGAAGACAGACATAGCCTAGCCCCTCGAGGCTGCCACAATCTCCTAGCTGTGTTTGAAACAGAGTCGTAGATGACTCTGATCCCAACCAGATAGAGGACAATGGCCTTCTCCCAGAAGCATTCTGCATCTGCTTGGTCTTCAGCCGCGATATCCGTCGTGGGCACCCCATTCACAGAGACATGATGAATATACTGGGACTCAGCCTTTGCTGCAGACGGATAAAGGTTGTCGGACGCACACATAGAAGCCCAGGATGTAGAGGTCGGGGAAGTAAGGAACCTAGGCTTGCTCAGAGCTGTCCTTAATAGAGAAGAGGGATACTCCTTCCCGCGTGGCTCCGGGACAACCCCAACCCTCCCCCGTGAAACATTCCGACTGAGCATCCCTTAGATGGGGCAACCCCACTCAACTCCCTTGATCTATCGTCTCCCATTGCCGCTGCAGCCTGCGGACCCAGTCTCGGTGCGGATCCCTGCACCACAACCTTGCCTCCTCTCAGCGACAATCGCGTGTCTCCAACTCCTATGCCACTTGCCCCCCCCCCCCCCCCCCCGGAAGCACCAGCAGGGGAGGGTCGTAGCCCTTGACTCCTCTCCTCGCTACAAAAAAATCTCCCACGGTTTTAGAGCCTCGATTCTCGAGAGTCTCCTCTCCTATGGTCAATTCCTCTCCGTACTCCCATCGATCTCGCGTCGGGGAGCAATCTTCCGCCACCGTCTCGTAATCGTGGACCAGGCACCCTCCAACGGATCCGGTCATTCCTTCTTGTTCCCCAGCCAGAGATTACCCTTAGGGACCTAGCCACCTTCACAGGCGCGCGTGTCCGGGATGGAGAGACCAATGCGAATAACCACGGGTGGGAGACAAGAGCCATCGTCAACCGCAGACAGGAGGCCCATCGTCAACCGCAGACAGGAGGCCCGTGTGCCCTAGGGATTCCACCATCGATCGCAATCGGGTCGCCTCCAAAATTAGGAAAATGAAGAGAAGATGCAACCATTAGCCGATCGAACTTGGAGGAGGATGGGAGGGAGAGAATAGGGAAGGGAGAGGGCCGGAGGGGTGTTGGAAAAATATATATATATTTGGAAAAATGTAATTTCATTCATGATAATAACTCAACAAGTACACAACTCATAACATAAATTTTACATCCGATTCTATGTTGTGCAGGATCCCAAGAGGAGTCGTACTGAGTCCTTCAAAGATGCGCTTGTTCCGTTCTTGCTATATGTGCTAGACGCTAGCTGATAACCTGATTCGAGCAGCTCTGAACCATTGCCCTCCTATGTTGCGGCAATTGGATATGCTCTCAATTTGTTTCAAGAAATCCTTCTCTGCTGCAGGTGGTAGATTCATAGTAGCGCATTGTTGGGACCAGATGAACCATGTAATTTCACAATGAAAGAATAGATGAATAAATGTCTCAGGTTCTTTCTGACATAGAACACATCCTTGTCCTTGATTGTGTATTCCCAATCTAGCAAGTCTATCCATTGTAATAAGTCTTCCCTTCGTTGCTTTATACATATTTAATTTCATCTTGTTTGTCAAGCCTTTCATCCATATGAATTCCACATGTGGAGGCTGCGGATTCGGAGTACGAATTTGATCATATGCAGTTTGAGCATGGAAGTTAGATGTTGGTGAATTATCCCAGACCAAACTATCCATTCCTTTGTCCCTGTCAATTTGCTCCTGTACAATCTCCTCCCCAAAGTGTCGCCCCACATAATGGTCATCCGGCCACCATGATCCAGCCCGCATGATGCTGCTAACATTTTCATTTCTGCCCTTGGCAGGCCGATCCGATCCAGGATACTCTGGTGATTTAACCATGGGTCAAGCCACAAATGGGTACCTTGTCCATCGCTGATACAAGACTGTATCCGTGGCCTATAACGAAGGATAGACTTATACACCACTGAGTAATTGTTGTCCACTCTATGAACCCAAAAATTTGCTTCCTTCATGTAATGGTTCCGCTTCCAAACTTCCCATAAGGATCGACCTTGGAGAAAGTCTCAGGTCATCTTCATGGCCGCCATATTCCGTAAATTGAAAATAGAGCACAAACCTACTCCCCCCTTCTTTCTTGGGTCTACACAAGTCTCTCCAAGCAATAGTGTGAATACCATCACGCCAGATAAAGTCAGCACACAATTTTTCCATCTTGCTAATAGCCGTTGTTGGAAGAATGATAGTTTGGAGCCAGAATGAGGAGATCGCTGAGATGATAAACCGTACCAGTTCAATTCTTCTCCCGAACGATAGGTTTTGAGCTTGCCAACCATCAATACGTTTCTGAACGTATTCCACAAAGTTATGACACTCCTGGGCACGCACATAGTTTACACTCAGCTTTAGCCCCAAATACTTGACAAGAAGTGATCTCTTATCGATATGAATGATATCCGACAATGTTTCCTGATTTTGGCAATGCATGTTAAAATGCACTTTGCTTTTGTCTCTATTCATTTGCAGTCCAAGGAGTCGTCCGAATTCCTCCATGACATGAACCATGGCATTCATACCCCTATTTTAAGGCACCAGAAAAACAAGAAGATCGTCAGCATATATCAGGTGCGATACCTTGGGCTGTACCGCCTTATAGAGGGTAGTTATCCTCTTACTATGGACCACCATGTCCATCAGACATGTAAAATACTCCATCACTAATGTGAACTAGTCCCTGCCGCAATCCTCAATTACTTGCGAAGTACCTGTGAGGTTGAGGGTCTTCATGTATTCCTGGGTCTCCGTGCCCCCGTTTTAGTTCTTTCTGACGTTGTGGATGGGTCTTCGGACCCCATCCTTCCATTTTCGATCGTTCTTCGCGAGGAGGGAGAGATCTCCAATGAGGTTGTCTTCATGTGCTCTTTTTCTCCTGACTGTGAGGCTGCACCGACATTGGTAGGAGGTACGGTTGGCTTCCGGGCCGCCCTAGAGCAATGATCTGGGTTCTTGGTGACAACGATCCGCACCCCCATTTTAGCTCTTTCTGATGCTGTGGACGGGTCTTCGGACCCTATCCTTCCATTTTCGATCGTTCTTTGCAATGAGGGAGAGATCTCTAATGAGGTTGACTTCATGTGCTCTTTTCTCCTGACTGTCAGGTTGCACCGGCATTGGTGGGAGGTACGGTTGTTGCCCCGGGCCGCCCCAGAGCATCGATCTGGGTTCTTGGTGGGTTCCCCACAGTCGGTTGTTGCCTCGGGAAATGGTGATCTAGGCTCCTGAAAGGTGGTCCAGTCCAGAAGGACTAAAAACCAACACAGAGTTACTCCACAACAACTTATGAATCTTCGGTCTTCATCCTCCACCCGTGTCAAAGTCCTCTCCAAATTTGCTATAGGATCGTATCGTAGGTGCTGGGTCTTTCTGTTTCCAGCAACTCATAGCGTTTGCTTTTTGGTTTGGGGCTGGCTGAACGTGTAATCTTCTAAATGCTTTCCTGGATATCAAGCAATAAAAAGTTTCTTTATAGTTTGGTCGAGGACTCAATACTCATCTATGATTTGATCCCTGGTTGGAGCATAGAAGTATGATACAGCGGATCGGGTGGCATCATTCGAAATAATGAATGGCAACTTGCTGATCATCCCGTGGGCAGGATGTGCTCGGCTGCAGTTCACAGGGTTCTACTATATCAAGTGCTGGAGGAAGAGGTGGATTTGGGAGACTGGTACATTCCAATTTGGACGTGTATATGACCTTATTCGACAGGTTCATCAGCCACCTGCTTATATTGAGTTAATATGGATTAAGGGATTGGCTATGAAAATGCAATTAAACATGCTAAAGGCTTTGAGAGGCAGACTACTAACACGGGACAGTATAATAAGGTTCGGTATACTGATTCCATAGCGAGGATGTCTTTTATGTCAGAGGGATGAGGTCGAAACTTATATTCATTTATTCTTTGAATGTCCTTTTACATGGGAAATATGGTACAAGCAATGCAATATAGCAAACATATCGGTTACAGGCTCCAGGAGAATTCACAACCAGATTGAGGGCATATCAATGTCTCGGTGCAGAGGCTCTCGATGGTTCCGATCTACGCCGATTCGATTGGCAGCTAGTGTATGGCATATATGGCGAGAGCAGAATAGACGGTTGTACGGAGGGCTGCGAACCACGCTATTGGGAGTCCTACATAACATAGAGTTTGATGTTAATCACATGATGTAAATGATATTATGATTTATGAGGCTGTAATTCCTGGAAATCAATCAAATTACCTTCTTCATATATATATATATATATATATATATATATATATATATAGCTGAGAAGTGCTATTAAGCATCATCAAATGCCTCCGAAATAACAGTCATTTGATCTTTCTTTTTTTATGGTACATATTAGTACTTTAACTATCAAATTTTTCGCAAGATTTTGAATTACTCTGTACGGTCCAAAAAGAACAAAAATCCAATGGCTCTGCTAAGATTTTAAACTAGTCTCCGTGGACCCTACTTATGAAGTAGCCTTAGGGTCTGCTTGGCAATGACATTTTCACCGGTTTTGAAAGATTTTTGAGTTGGTCGTTTATGAAGTGTATAAGAAAAATATTGCTTGGTAATTTTTTTGGAGTCACTAGTTTTGGTTGGCTCAAATATCTCACAAAATCAGTGTATTGTAATTTTGGGTGTCTTTATAAATATTTCAAATTGGGGTGTTTTGAGGGTTTCTATTTTTTTTCCTTCTATTTATATCCTTGTCAAAAAAATATAACTACAACTACTAATACCCTACCATATTTTTTCTTTCTCATATTTGTTTCTCTTGAGCTTCCATTTGATGACTACTTCCTCCAAAAGGTGAGTTTTTTTTTATATTTTGCGGGTCCATTTGATTTGGTAGTAAATGATTCCATAAAATTTTGCAATCAATTTGATGTGGTAGTGAATGCTTTGCTCTCAATATTTATGAATTTACTACTAGTCAGACCATTTTATGATTGCAAGTTATATGAGTGTATAAGCTATTGTTTGAAAGGACAATGATATAATATTTCTTTGAGAGGATTTTGTTTATATATGTGCATATAAGTGATTTTATTGTTTTTAAAAACTTATATGACCGTTCGTTAATGGATTATCAAGCATGGGATATATTGGTTTAAAAGCTGTTACTTAGAATCGTCCAAAACCGGATCCCTCATAATCACCCATAACCAGTACTTTAAAAATATCTCATAACCGCTACCTTAACAATTGCCAAGCAGACCCTTAGTCACATGACCCCTTTATAGTTGGTATGCATCTTGGTTCATGAACTAAGATTTAGTTCACTTGTTTTTATTCATTTTCTTACATCTTGTTTCAGGTTGGCGATCTGGGATTATCAAAAGTTAAGTGCCAGACACTCATATCTGGCGGAGTGAGAGGAACTCTTCCATGGATGGCTCCTGAGCTTCTGAATGGAAGCAGCAACCTTGTATCCGAAAAGGTTTGTCTGAATCCACACGTCCTGTTAAGTGTGTAGGCTATAATTCTTGTTTCATTTCTATACTTGAAACCACTGCCATTATCTCAGGTTGATACTTTTTCCTTTGGGATTGTGATGTGGGAGCTCCTTACCGGGGAGGAACCATATGCAGACCTGCACTATGGAGCAATCATAGGTAATGCTTCGTCTTGCCAAGACGTGCGCATTGGAAACTTCCGATATGCATTTATATACTCTTTGCCAATTTTGTCCCCTATAAAATTGTGCTGTTTGTACTACTTGTCTTATTTTCTTTGGTTACTGCACAATGGTAAGTAGTTTATTTACGTTCCTCCGTTTATGATGTGCGTTAGAGAAGAATATTATTTCCAACCTATTACGTCTTCTTTGTCAATGGACTCTTTCATAGTTCAAAGAGAACAAAGAGAGTATGCACCAAGGTTTGTAGAATAGTGACAGTGTCAACAACAAGGTGGGTTCTGCAATACCGTTTGTCAAGGTTCAATTTTGCTCATCGAGAAAATGCCGGATCTTTTTTGATAAAATCGTAGAAAAAATATCAATCTTTCAGCAGATTTCTCATTATAGATTGCACTCAGGTTTTGGGAAGGACTTATATGATAGGATAAAAAATGAGCATATTTGTGGAAAGTTAGAGGTGACATCAATTGAGGATAAGATGAGGAAGAAAAAGACCGTCTTAGATGGTTTGGCCATGTGCATCGTAGAACAATAGATACGCCAACGAGGAAGAGTAATAAGATAGTAGTTAAATGAGTCGCTAGGACTAGAGGTAGACCTAAACGAACTTGGATAGAGATTTTAGAGAAGAATATGTTTTTTGTTAGCGTAACGTGGGACACGGTCCGTAACATAATAGCTGAAAGGAAGAAAATAATTCAAACATCCATCCCGAAAATATGGGATAAAGACTGTTGTTGCATCTTCTCTATGTTATTTTCATAACCTCCTTGTCCAACACCACAGGTGGGATTGTGAGCAACACTTTGCGCCCTCCAGTACCCGAGTCCTCCGAACCCCAGTGGAGATCGCTAATGGAGAAATGTTGGTCGGCAGATCCATCCGAAAGACCAAGCTTCACACAAATATCCGACAGCCTGCGATCTATTGCGGCTTCTCTTCCTAGAGGGCAGGTTCAAGGACAGTCACATAAATGATCTCCTTAGTGTGATCTGTGCTATAGAATTCGCCTACCTGCTCTTCTCAAACCAGCATGTATTGTTGGATATATCAGTAGATCCTTCAGCTTGTGCCACACCTGGATACTGGTTTGCAATGTAATTGGCGATGGTGAGATAGTGCTAGAGAGAGTTAAATTGTATTATGTAAATACGATTGACTTATGGTTGTGTATTATATACATTCATTACAGTTTGATAAATGTTTGAACTTGTTGGAGTAATAAAGTTAAGGAACTTCATAAGCCAACTGTCTAATATCTCGTCTCTTTAATTCTTAAAGACTGCATAGATCTTTTCTATAGGCTTTAGATGTTTAGGGCATTTTATTTTGTTTGGTTAATATGGATATTGTGTTAGTCCCGAGGCTTAACCAAAGATGGAAGAACGCGTGGTCGAGATCAGAGGTTCGTACAAAAGTTTTCACTCTGACTATTTTCGATTTCTACGAAGAACTATATAATGATTCTGGTTACAACTTGTTCTCAAAATTACAAAGGAATCAGAAAAAATAAACTTCACGTTCTTTCTTGCACTCGCAGTTGCAGACAGAACGAAATTACAACTAGCAGAAGAGAAGAGAAAGAAGAAGGAAATCTGCTTGCTGGGGTGATGAAGATCACCGTTGCTCAAAACAAGATTCGTCCCACACGATTTGCTTCCAGGAACCAGCAAGTTCACGTAGAACTTCTGAAACTATGTCACCTCCTTGTTTGGACTCGCACAAACTTTCTGTCCTTTCCCAATTTTCGAAGTAAGTCATCAAATGAGATTTGAAGAGAGTATTTATAGGCATAGGGATGAATCCTTAATCTCCGCACCTTTCCTTGCTTGTAGTCATCTAATTCCTTCTCATTGCCCATCCTTCTTGTTTGTCCCTGAAGGCCTAATCCTGGCCGTCCATCAATTACAAAAAGATTGGAATGAATTTAATTCATATCCCACAAGATTGGAATGAATTAAATTTAAATCTCATATGATTGATTTGAATCCTACATGATTGGAATGAATTAAATTCAAATCTCACATGATTAATTTAAATCCTAAATGATTGTAATAAATTAAATTCAAATAATACAAATATTGGATTTAAATTAATGACTCTAACTTTTTCATAACTGATTAAATCTATCCGATAGCAACGGACCCGCATGCAACCGCTCATGCGGATGCGCATATCCGAGCGCATGAGCGCATCAAATGCGCACAAGCGCCATGCGACGATGTTGACGTGCTAAGTGCAAAGTGACGCTCACTTTGCGCCCGTGTCCGAGTCAGAGTCGCGCTTAGCTCCTATGGAAATAATTTTAAGATCATGACAAAAAACATAAATATTTTCACGATGAGTTAATCATTTTTTTTTCTAGAAAAATACTCCCACATGGCATCCATGTGCCCCACCACACTCCAAATGCACACATCAACTCATACAAAGTATTATATTGAGATACTCACTTAATAGTGTAGTCAATGCGGAACTATTTTTTTTAGTCCAAAAACAAAAACACCAACATATTGTACATTTTTTTTTGCTTTGTTTTGGCTACCTCTTTTCTTTTTCTGAGTGGAGCGTTCTCTTTCATATAAACATAATCACATTTAAATTATTGGAAATTCGTTGATACTCTTTTGTTTCCAAGGACTTTGTGAGAGCTACTCTGCTACTTATTGTTTTTTTTTTTTTTTGATCAGCTTCTTTTGGAACCAAATCATAACCTATGAATTATGAATATCAAACCATTAATGTCTGTGAATCAAGGAATCACTTGTGCAGTTAGGTCTTGAAGTATGGCAAGAACAAAAGAATTGAAAGATCACTTTACAAATGGAAAAGAAAAAAATATCAACATTTGTTGCACGAAGATTCTTATCCAGTTTGCACGTAGTTTCGGTGAAATCAATGACGTTATCGTCGTGATGCCCTTTTCATTAAAGTTTAATGCCTGCAAGGACGGAACCAGAAATTCGAACCGTCCCGGACTCAGCTAAAATCACATTATATTTAGTCAAAAAATTGACAATATAAGAAAACATCAATTGATCAAAATACTCATATCTTTATGCAATTTTAATTTCCACAAAAATATCATCGAATTCGACTCGTTAAACTTGCCAGGAGTTCAGATTTTGTAGTAAGTATAGGAATATCAATACTAGGTGTCGAAGATGTGTTACTTGTTAATGGTTCTCCCCAATCTCTCGATTTAAAGTACGAAAAACAAATATTTTTTGAAATTACATAAAATAATAATTTAAATAAACATTTATCATAGACAAAGGGAATCAAGTTCCAAAATTTACATAAGATACTTAAACTATGGATTATTTACACTAATTATCCCTAAGTTTTTTTTGTTTATAACACGGGGTACCACATGGCAATTAAGATACTTATTATATTCATATGTTTTGGTGGCATTGACATATATAGACGGAAAAAAAAGTGAATGCAGGTTTGTGTGGGTTAGGATATTGGATGTGGATTGACACACAGAAAAAAAAAATTTGGATGGATTAGAGCCCACCTCATGAGTCCACAAATGATTCCGCTTTTGCTGACGAGTCGTTCAACTTAATTAACTATTATCAAACTAAACCAACAAATTATCAATTTCTTGACTTACATTAGATCCCAAACTTCTTTCTCAAATCTATTTGTTCCCTCTGCTTTTCTAGCAATATTGAGTTAAGACATGCTTTGGATTACACAACCCAATCCAAACCCCAAGGTTATTGGGCCAACCCAAATTATATAAGAATATATTGAAGAAATCCACAACCCTCCTTCCGAGAATGGGGCCATGCATGGGTCTAGGGTTTGGTGCTACAAATGTGCGCACTAGCTTCGTCTCTATTTTTTCTCTTTCCTCTTGCTCACGTTTGACGACAAGCTGATGGGAAGCACGAGCCCCCATGGCCATAGCCACACGTACGTCGAGGCAGCTGCGAAGTGACCGGCAATCACCAGTCATATGCATGTCACTGGAGTCGTGTTCTGCTGCAAAGCAATAGGCCAAGTCACTCGCTCTCTACACTCGAGCTAGACCGGAGATGTGAATGGAATTTTAATGCACAGAATCATTTCCCAACTGAACCGATGAGTATATTTTATGTACTGCCACTCGCTCGTTCCGTCTTCACAGTTCATAAACACCAAAGGTGTACACGCTCTCTATTCTCTAGCGCTTGTTCTCGTAACGTGGGTCTATAAAGCATCCATCCGTCTGTCAATCTGTCACGAAAATGCAGTCACTTCAGTCTTCAGGAAAAGCTGAGCTTTTAGTTCTGTACGAACTACTACACAACATAGATCAGAATCCCCATTGGGAGACAAAAGCTAGACACAAACGTATATGCCGGATTTCGTGCCCTTGCCTCTCCATTTCGGTAATCAAGCCAGGTACCATATATTTCTTGCTAAATCAATTATTTTTAGTGCGGGTCTTGTTTAGAGCTGTCATGTGGGCCACCCAACTCGAATTTGGGTGGACCGAAACGTCTCTGGATTGGACCTCTCAGACCCATGTACTATAACGAATCGGATTCAACTTGACCTAAGGATAGAAATCTGAGCTCAACTAGACACATGGTCCACGATACGGCAAGTTTTGGATTAGGTCGGGTCAAATTTGGACCACGCACATGAATTTTTGTACCATCTGAAGGAGAGAAACAAAAATTTGACAAAAAGAACAAAATAATGGAAGCATTAACACTAACAATGGTCAGCAATCTATTCATTTGTACATGGACAATAAATCCACTCCACCTATACTACTCCCTCCGTTTCAAAATAAGTGTCCCATAAAAAAAAATATGTTTCAAAACTATGGCCCTTAGTATTGAATTTTTCATACTTTGGTATTGAACTTCCAAAACTACCATTTCTTCACATTCCATCTATCTTAGTTAATTGCAGTAAATAAAAACTCTTAGGAAGTTGAGCACTCCAAGTTTCTATGTTTTTATTATCTGAAAATTTAATGTTAACATATCTTCTACTCCAAAAATACTCTTATAAATATAATCCTTGAATCCAACCTCAACTCCACAGTTCACATACTCCATTTATCCTAAAGTTAGCATCATGGATTGCAATAGTAGCAAAAGTTACGAATTGAAGAAGAGAACAACAATTTTCGACTTAAATGTTCAACCGAGCGAAGGTAGTTCAACATCCGAGGCGCAAGAACACCAAATTGTAATTCCATACCATATTTCAAACAAATCGGTGGCACGATCGATCGACTTAAACGACCCACCCAAAGAAGATGGTTATATATCTAAGGCACAAGAACGCCAACTTGTTGTTTCTCAAATGCTAAGCATTATTTTACCCAAATTCTTTTAAATTTGGAATGCACAAGTCTTTCTTATTTTTATTTATCAATCTGTAGGATGCCTTCTTATTGGTACTGTATTTCTATCACTACAATACTCGTTAAGCTTTGTTGGTCCCTTATGCTGCGCACACCCTGCGTCTTGGAGTACTAACACTCAAGCTATTTAAAAATAGGAGACAAGATTAGAAATCAAATTAACCTATTACTAACATCTTTACAATTCCACAAAAACTTCTTCCATGCCTAGAAACACAAGATTCAAGCTACTGAGCTATAAACATAAGTGAAGAGTGCATGTCAATAGTTGGTGAACATAAACTATTTTGGAATTGCATACCATGCTCAAAACAAAAATCCTACAAACACATAATCGTCAAAAAAGGATTGATCATCAATTTTAATTTCAAACATCAAAGCTCACATTGCTTACATTCTCTACTACTTCCCTTACAAGATCGTTATCAACTTCAATTTGAATAGGAAGGTTACCATTGCGCTTTAGTCGTTGCTTCCCAATATGCGACAATTTGTAATTGTTGCATCCACGAACTCTTATCACCTCACGCATACACAATTGCAACGTTAAAAAGACTGAATTAAGAGTTTGTGATGATAGGTCGTTGAAAGCTTTCTCCACTGCCGAAACAAGCTCATCAACGGTGGTAGGAGCCTCTTGATGTTGTAGAGTCTGAATTGCTGCAAAAAATCAAGATCTAAAACATTCATATCCAGACTATTTTGTGGCTGAAATTTGAGTTGAATATCGAACCCATCTTTTGTTGCCGCCTCTACAAATTCAACATCATCCGACTTGATATGCGGCTTTGCATTATGTTGCTAAATAAATATGATACTCATATTTGAGCTTGGCCATTTAGCGCGAATAGCCGGTAGAACCTTTTCAATTAAACACGACCGTACGACATCTTTAGTCACCGAATCAATGGGTTTTGTTTCAAGTGTTCCAACAGTCCAGATTTTTTGCTTTTGCGCTTAGCCGACACTTGAATTACGAAGGGGAAAAATACCAATTTTCCCCGAAAATATTTCGATCCCAGGTGAATCGTATCGAGGGCATGCAACTGCAGCTAAGAACATAACTTTGGGTATGTATCTTTTGCTTTTACATGTACGTAAAGGTTCAACTTCATCTGGATGCATATAAATTCTCTCTGTTGTTTTAGTCATGTAAAACTATTTTTCGTCGATGTGTATACAATCAAACATGTCCTTAAGCATCAGATTGTCAGTAAGAGAACTCGATTCTAACATTGATAAAGAAAAATCTAACTTTGCTTTCTTGTTTTGGTCCGTCAAATATGGTTTTATCGCATTGGTATGTACCTTAATCTCGCCTGCTTTGACCCGCCTATGTACTGTAGTATATGAGGCACCCAAAGCTGCCGCAAGTGATCGAAGATTGGTGCGACGACATTTTGGAATGTCTGGTATGTTGTTTATATCAATTTCGATTCGTTTGCGACCAACTCTTGTTGCTTTCCTAAAAGATACATCAACGGCCATGTTTGGGTTCTGATTTTCTTTTGATTGCTTCCAAATGCGTCCCACAGTTCGTCGTGATGTAGAAAATATAGCAACAACACTTGATACAGATCCCCTCTTCAATCTTCCGTTGTTACTCTGCTTTAATAAGAAATGGTAAATAGATAGACGGGTCTCATCGCTGAGATTCTTTCTCTGTCCTTGTGATCTTGGAACTGTTTCTTCATCATCTGATGATGTATCATCATCAAAAGTCGTATGCAACATAATATTGGAATGATTAGATAATGGTTGAGAATTATCAAAAAGAGAAGGAAAAGAATGGGAGACTAAAGAAGAATTTCCTAAAGAAGAATTTTCCATGATGATTGGAATGAAGAAACAATAGCTGTAAAAGGAAGAGACAAACGACTTCTTTAAATAGATTAGTGGCATGGAAATTTAGAACTTTATGGAGGAAAGTTCAAATTTTAGGCAAAATCTATGGAGGGAAGTTCAATTTGGAGGGAAAAATTAGTGACAATTCTCATTTTGGGTTCTTATTAAAATTTGACTGAAATTGAACATTTATGTAAATGGGAGTAAAACCCAAGATTGATTGAATGAACCCAAGATTTTATTAAAAGCATCTTTGAAAGAAACAATAATTATTGATTTATGAAAATCTTATTGTTAAGGGTAGAAATGGAAACAAAGGTGTAAAAAGTAGTGTATTGGAGTTTCTTAAAGTGTGTGCATTTTGCTTATAGGACAGATATTTTGAAACAGAGGGAGTATACATGATCAATAAACTAAAAATTTTGACGAAAATCTCGTATGCAGCCTAACTAATGGGAGAAAAAAAAATCATTTATGACCACGCCACCAATGTATTTAGATTAACGACCATGCAATTGAAATAACAAAGTCATAGCCATATTCAGAACCCATTTGCTTGTCTTACTTTTGTGAAAATGCTTATAGGACAAAACTCTCATAAACAATATTCTAATTCTCACTTCTATGTCGGGCGGGTTGGACCTCTCTTATGGGGTGAGAAATGAGGTTCAGCAAGCTCCGATATACTAGGCTAGACCAGTCTAGATCCAAGATTATTCGAGTCGGGCCGACACATGGGCCATTTTTTAGGACCAAGCTCGTGCCGGGCTGGGCCAACCCAGCCCAATTGACAGGTCTAGTCTTGTTCTAACGTATGACAGACGTTTGATGATCTAAATAAATTAAAGTAGCCAAAAATAATAATAAGTACTCGTAAGTGAGCAAACTGGAGGAGCAACTACAAGTTACTATCCGTGTTATATCGAAGAGTGACTTATTTTTCAAACTTTTTGGGATGATTTTTTTTCTATTAAGCATACCGACGATATAGTATATTATGAGTATATCGTTCGGTCGATATATGGGTTAGATTTTAAAGACTGTTTTCGATGATGTAGCTTGCTCTGACTTAAGTAAGATTTAGAGGGCAATATTAAGTTTTTTTTTTCTAACCCTAATCTGATGAGCTAGAAGGAAATTAAGGTGACTTTTCTTGTGATGAACTTTGAAGTCGCAGAAATTCTAGAGAGAAGAAAGAGAGATTATGTTGGAGATCTCGTTAAAGGAGGATTTCGTGTATTGTTTGAAACTATGGTAAAGTTTTCTCTTGCGATTTAATAAAGTTTTCTCCCCTTACCCCATGGGCGTATGGGGGTTTTCCTGAACCACGTTAGATTTATGTGTTTGGGTTTGTGTGCCATTTATTCAGTACTTGTTACTTGTTATTCGTTATATGTCATGTTTAGTCCCAAAATATGCAGGATCAGACCACATGACAATGACCAGCTAATATGACTATCGGGAGGATCAACCCTATTGGGTCTACCGAAGCGTACTCTATTGTATGAAAGTGAACTCTCGTCACAAATATTATATCTTAGGCAGGTAAACCAATCTCCAAAAATAAATTAAGAACAAAAATCATACAGAAAACTAATAAGACTGAAATATAAATGCTGAAAATAAAGACATTAACGAAACAAATCCAACATCATACAAGTCTGACTAAGGTCTGATGGAAATAAACTCATTAATACAAGCGATGTAATAAAAGAAATGTACTAGATAATCGGATCCGAGTACATATCTGCTATCTAGATAAGATACACGAATCTCAAAGCGGAAGTGATACTTTAAATCAGTTTACTCACATACTACCTAACGTATAAAGTGGTGGAACTGATACTTCTAAGGTGACATATTTTGTAACCAAACAATAGATTTCAGAATCATGTCTAAAGAGCAGACTTTTATGAAGTTATTTTTTTGCTTTCCTCTGTGTCCATTTTTATTGACCCACTAAAACTATGATGTATGTTCACCCTTTCATTCAAGTGCTTACACGTATCAAAATATGAGTTAAATCCACTTTGGATGTTCATAAAACCACTTTCAAAGTGGTTTTATGTAGCATAAAAATAATACATGGCAACACTTGAGTGAATGGGTGAACATACATGTCATGCCCTGATCCAGCAAGGGACGATAGTCCTCGCTTTGGGCCTTGCGGAACCGATCGTCCTCGCTTTGGCGTGATGTCGTGCAAGCCTAAGTTGTGCTTGCATAAGGCCAAGGCTTTGAACAATCAAAACAATCTCTTTATTGATATCTGAAATGATTATAGTGCTTGCCAATTGGCTTACATCTCTCTAAAGCAATACATAATATAATGACATGGTTCCATATATTACATCATTTTATATAAAAGTATCTCAAAATATCTCGATACATCTCAAGGAATCGACTCCAGATCTCCGGCTCCTGAAGATGAGGATCTGTTATCGTTTCTTCGGGCAATCCAGCACATGCGAACAGACTGGTGGGGGGTCAGTATTTTGGGGAAAGCACTGGCGAGAGCACAAAAGCAACACACTATAAAATCAACACTAAGTAATCATGTGATAAAATATTATATTACTAGTGATCTTGCTACTTTTACCTACGTTTATTTTATACAGTACATGACCAGAGTCAGTTTACTTCTTTTGAAAATATATTTGAAATCAGAGTTCATATTCAATTCAATCAAGCATACAATAAGAAGTGTTCTATCGTAAAGTGCACAATATATATCGTGAGCCATATTCATTTAATCTAGGAGCATTAGCAACATCTAGTGGACTATGCATCTCATATCAAATGGACGACAACATACTCAAGTAAAGCAGATAAATCTCAAGAGCATTAATGATAAGGAACATAATGAATACAAGTGATCACTTATTCAGTGATTCTTATCCATGGTCGAACGGTTATTCCTGCAACAGACATATAAGTTAGCAACAATTTGCATAAACATAAATATGTTCTATTTTCTGTTCATCTCTGCATCAAACATTTAGGTATGCAAGAAGGCTAAATCCTAGCATACGACCTAACTATATGATTGTCCATGAGTGTCACGTCCCAGTCCCAAAATATGTAGGAATAGGAACATGTGAGCATGCCAGCCGTATGTAAATAATAATTCCAATATATGGATACCATAACACATACATACAATATATTATGAGTAATAATTCACAAGTGGTATATAATGTCACAAGTCACATGCAATACTAATCTCATCCATAAAACCAACAGAAATAAATAACCAAATATGACAATGAACCAAATATGAAATAGTTGAGAAGACCAATGGTTGGGTGGAGAAAAATTCACTACCAAACTAGAATAAAAAAAAAATATAATAAGTACATTATTTAATCATCGGAGAGGCTCGAAGGGAAGACCTCCTCGAAAGAGAAAGAAGTAGCAAGTCCTGACCCAGGCTCCTACAAATAGTCGTGATCGTCTACACCTGAAAAGGGACCAGGTCCTCAGAGGGATGTAACAAGATACATATAAATATGTCGAAAGTAAAGTAATTAAACATGCAAGAGAGATAAGAAAATTGTCATGCCCCGATCCCGAAAGGGTCATTCGTCATCGCCGGATCCTTTACGGAACCGATTCGTCCTCGCTGGGGCGTGATGCCGTGCAAGCCTGGGGTTGCGCTCGCACAAGGCAAGAACTTGCAGTTTTAGGAACCCATTTTAAAACACAATATATAAAACACATTTGCAGAGATTTGAACACAAGTGCGGAAGAAACATGCTTTTTTATTGATAATTCAGAGTAATTTACTTATAGTTTACATTGATGTGCCTTCTCGGCTATTAAATTGCATTACAAAAGATAACTCAAAATGCAGGGCGCACTCCGTCAGATAGTCAACGTCGTTTGTACATTACGCCCTTGTATAGATTGAAGTCCATGCCTCCAAAATGAACTGACTCCAGCTATACTTCAAAATAGAGGTGCTCCTAACGCCTCCTCGCTATGCACTAACGTTGCACCGTCTGATTGTCTGAAATAGTTGCCCACAACGTGGGTCAGTACTCAACTTGTACTGGTGAGTAGGATGAACCCACTCGACTAAATCGACACTAGCTTGTTAGGGGCTAGCATGCATTAAGATATCTTCTATAAGAAAGCAAGTAAAATCAATTCATATCAGTTGCATGTTTTGATAGGAATGAAAAATAACATCGAATCCAACCAGTACACCGATTGCTTACTCAATCGATGCACACCTTCCCTGCAATGAAACACAAGTATACTTACCATCTGCACAAGACAATAAGTTAGCATGCGTTCTATTCTATGCGGTCATTGGTGTGATCGACACCTTAGGGACATATTTCCAAGCATTAGCGGTGCGCCCTATCAGCCCGGGTAGGAAGCCCTGCTGGAGGTCCCGCAATGCATCGTGACGAGCACGAATCAAATATTTTCCTCCGGATCGATACGGTTCCAGTGCCCCGGAAAGCCGTTTCGAGGAAATGCCAAACCCTGTGCACAAGTTATCCCAGATCATGCAAATACATGAATAATTCATATCACATACAATGCATCAAAATAAACAGAAGAAATAAAGCAGCAACATATATATCTTATGCAATAGTTCATATTTTCTCAAGCGGTGTTCCGATTCAGTTATCCCATAAGTCCAAACTCTATCCGAGGCACATGCCGCCACCAACAGCCAATTTTCCTTATAAACAAGCTCAAATTATAAGGTGTGCAAGCATATGATAAATTAGTCTACAATTCCTATGTTCCTTTCTTAGTGGCTGGCATGCCTTGTGGCTAAAGATTTCCTAGGCGTCCAACCGGGCATCATCGAGTGAACGTTTGAAATATTAGAGATGTTGGCGTGAAGAAGTAGGAAAGTAGGTTCCAAACCACTCACTGGTTAAGGGAAAAGAGGCTGAAACAAGGAATCCCGCTAGCGACGATCAAACGTCAGTTACGCGGACCTGAAATAGCACGAGCACCGAGTTAGAAATCTTGCCCATCCTTCCTTGCCGAACTCCCCAAAATCCAAGCTCCAAACGATAAAACCAGCAGCGAAAACCAAGCAAATCGAAAGCAACACCAAATCAAAATCTCAAGCGGCAATCAAGAAAACCAAGCAACCAAAACACGAAAACTATTGGACTCGTTTCAATAGAGGCCTTTCCATGAGTTGGAAAGGATCATCGCATTTTGTCCGTGGCAAGAAAATACCGAGATCTAAGTTACGACTCAAACGGACTAGCCACAAGCCCAATTACATAGTGCTCGTCCCGGTCGGATCAGAATTTGAGGCACTACATAATATACCACTAAGAAAAAGTTTCGACCCGAAACTTAAGAACAAGGCCCTACTGTCACGCCCCGGACCCGCCCGGGCTGCCGCTCTGCCCTGCCCCGTACGGCCGGGATTAACGAACAGGGCACGAATCACCGTGCCTCGGCGCACCCGGACGCGAATCACCGCGCCCGTCCCGCGGGTGCGAGGGAGGAAGGGAGCTAAGCGAATGGCCCGTTCGAGCTTTCGGGGGACGTGATGCCGCACGGGCCTGGGGTTGCGCCCGTGCAAGGCCAATCATTTAAGTTGATAGTTGGCAATCATCGCATCAATCGAGTAAGCAGCGGAAAGGGACTTGTTGCAATGCAATACATTTAGCCAACTGAGTGTTCGGGACAATAGAGGCAACTTGAGTTTCCTTTAGCAAAGGCACACGTTCGTTCCATACATTATGCCCCCTTATACGATAGCATTCTCGGGGCAACAATCGAAACCAGGATTACGGGTCTTGGGGACTGTGGCACGCCTATCGCTCCCTCGGACGATCCAGTACCTGCAAGCAAGTAAACTGTTGGTGGGTTAGCACTTTATACAAATATTGGTGAGATAAATCAACTGAACAGAAACAAGCATTCACTCAAACAGGCACTAAGTAATCATGTTATAAAATATTATATTACTAGTGATCTTTCTAGTTTTACCTAGGTTCATTTCATGCAGTTCTAGCAGAGTCGATTTACTTGTTTGGAAACATGTTTGGAAACAGAGTTTCATATTGAATATGCAAGCAAGCAAACCGTTCATGTTCCAGGGTGTGCGCAGCGTGTCTCGTGCGACTCCAGGGTCAGATGCAAAGCTAGACACACAATGTACATTCTTAGGGGCAGTCACTATCCAAGCCAACACAATGACTTAGCTATATGCAGGACGGTCCCCGAGTATCTCAGGATCGGCAGCTGGTGGAACAGCATACCAATGACTCATTTCTCTGATGCTAATGGCAGTTGTGACCCATGGTGGATGACGCATGCAGTTCAGCTCTCCACCAAAAGCCATTGTCCGACCGCGTACGAATGCATGGAACACTATCAAATAAACTCTAGTATGCAGACGAGACGAACCATCAGAATACACTTATTGTTGCGGGACAATCCGACTTATCACTTGAACACGTTCAAATATGGTTCTCTCGAAGCATAGATGATAGTGAACATGTTCATGCACTCTAAGCAAGCGATTCAGGATTCACGTTTAACAGACATTGTTTCAAAGACAAGCTAGGTGAGTTCGTTCATTAACATGCATGGCAGGTTCTATCATTCTCTTAAGAAAATATTGCAAGCAAAAACTCAGGTTATTATTAAGGCGTGCAAGAATCAGAGAACGAAGTTCTGCCCACTCACCTGATACATAACGCCGGCGCGGAGCGGGGCGTTACATACTTACCAACCAACAAAAAATTTCGTCCTCGAAACTTCAAAGATAAATTTCTCGATATCCCGAGTAGCGATAGTGCCGTCCCTCGCCGTACTCAATCGAAACAATTAAGCAATTCAAGTTCAGAAAATATTTTGCACTTTGAGAATATCTATGGACTTATTGTATGGAACGCTCTTTGCAATACCATATCGACTCAGAGTCATAGCAATAGATTTTGGGCCAGAGAATCGATTCCGCTCTGATACCATTCTGTCACGCCCCAGACCCGCCAGGGCCGCCGCTCCGCCCTGCCCCGCCCCGTACGGTCAGGATTAACGAACCGGGCACGAATCACCGTGCCTCGGCGCGCCCGGACGCGAATCACCGCACCCATCCCGCGGGTACGAGGGAGGAAGGGAGCTAAGCGAATGGCCCGTTCGAGCTTTTGGGGGACGTGATGCCGCACGGGCCTGGGGTTGCGCCCGTGCAAGGCCAATCATTTAAGTTGATAGTTGGCTATCATCGCATCAATCGAGTAAGCAGCGGAAAGGAACTTGTTGCAATGCAATGCATTTAGCCAACTGAGTGTTCGGGACAATCGAGGCAACTTGAGTTTCCTTTAGCAAAGGCACACGTTCTTTCCATACATTATGCCCCCTTATACGATAGCATTCTCGGGGCAACAATCGAAACCATGATTCCGGGTCTTAGGGACTATGGCACGCCTATCGCTCCCTCAGACGATCCAGTACCTGCAAGCAAGTAAACTGTTGGTGGGTCAGCACTTTATACAAATACTGGTGAGATAAATCAACTGAACAAAAACAATCATTCACTCAAACAGGCACTAAGTAATCATGTTATAAAATATTACATTACTAGTGATCTTTCTAGTTTTACCTAGGTTCGTTTCATGCAGTTCTAGCAGAGTCGATTTACTTGTTTGGAAACATGTTTGGAAACAGAGTTTCATATTGAATATGCAAGCAAGCAAACCGTTCATGTTCCAGGGTGTGCGCAGCGTGTCTCGTGCGACTCCAGGGTCAGATGCAAAGCTAGACACACAATGCACATTCTTAAGGGCAGTCACTATCCAAGCCAACACAATGACTTAGCTATATTCAGGGCGGTCCCCGAGTATCTCAGGATTGGCAGCTGGTGGAACAACATACCAATGACTCATTTCTCTGATGCTAATGGCAGCTGTGACCCATGGTGGATGACGCATGCAGTTCAGCTCTCCACCAAAAGCCATTGTCCGACCGCGTGCGAATGCATGGAACACTATCAAATAAACTCTAGTATGCAGACGAGACGAACCATCAGAATACACTCATTGTTGCGGGGCAATCCGACTTTTCACTTGAACACGTTCAGGCACAGTATGGTTCTCTCGAAGCATAGACGATAGTGAACATGTTCATTCACTCTAAGCAAGCGATTCAGGATTCACGTTTAGCAGACATTGTTTCAAAAACAAGCTAGGTGAGTTCGTTCATTAACATGCAAGGCAGGTTCTATCATTCTCTTAAGAAAACATTGCAAGCAAAAACTCAGGTTATTATTAAGGCGTGCAAGAATCAGAGAACGAAGTTCTGCCCACTCACCTGATACATAACGCCGGCGCGGAGCGGGGCGTTACACCTACCTCCGACTCAATGAACAACGAAGGATACTTCTCCTTCATCTCCGATTCTACTTCCCAGGTTGATTTCCCAACTGTATGGTTCTGCCACAGCACGTGAACCAAGGACATCGTACGGTTGCGAAGTACTTTTTCCTTACGATCCAGAATCTGCGCCAGCTCCTCTGAGTATGACAAATCCGTGCACAATTCTAATTGTTCGAAGCTAACCACATGACTAGGGTCATGCACATACTTCCGAAGTTGAGAAACGTGGAATACGTCGTGCACTCCAGCCAAGGCGGGAGGTAGTACAATCCGGTATACCACTGCTGCCACCCGTTCTAGTATTTCAAAGGGCCCGACAAACCTGGGACTCAGTTTGCCCTTTACGCCAAAACGCATCACTCCACGCATCAGCGTCACTTTCAAGAAGACATGATCCCCGACCATGAACTCCAAAGGCCTACGATGAGTATCGGCATAGATTTTCTGTCGGCTCTGCGCAGTGCGGAGTCTTTCCCGAATCAAACGAAATTTCTCAACTGCCTGCTCCACCAGCTCTGGCCCGAGTACCTGCCGCTCGCCGACTTCATCCCAACAGATTGGAGATCGACACTTGCGCCCATAAAGTGCTTCATACGGTGCCATCTGGATGCTCGATTGGTAGCTGTTGTTGTACGCAAACGCCGCCAACGGAAGGTGCGTATCCCAACTAGTCTTTAAATAGATCGTACACAGCCGTAACATATCTTCAAGTATCCGATTTGTCCTTTCTGTTTGGCCATCAGTCTAGGGGTGGTATGCGATACTGAACTGTAGCTTGGTTCCCAAAGTAGACTGTAGGCTAGTCCAGAAATGAGATAAGAAACGTCTGTCACGGTCAGAGATGATAGAGGCAGGAACTCCGTGTAATCGAACAATCTCGTCTATGTAAATCTGTGCTAACCGATCGACGCTCCAAGCAGCTTTTATAGGCAGAAAGTGGGCTGATTTGGTCAAACGATCAACTATGACCCAAATCGCATCATGCCCCCGTGGCGTCTTCGGATATCCCACAATGAAATCCATAGTGATGTTGTCCCATTTCCACTCGGGAATAGCGAGGTTCTGCAGCTCCCCGTCGGGCCTCTGATGTTCAGCTTTCACCTGTTGACAGGCCATGCACTGTGACACAAAGGTTGCCACATCCCGCTTCATACCTTGCCACCAGAAGGTATCGCGTAAGTCCTTGTACATCTTAGTGCTCCCCGGATGCAAAGAATACTTCGCGTAGTGTGCTTCTGCCATAATTTTCCTTCGGAGTTCAGGGTCGCTAGGGACGCATAGCCTTCCTTTCATCTGTAAGGCCCCATCTTCGTCTGCCACAAAGTCAGACGTCTTCCCCGCCGAGATCAATCCACGTACCTTCGCTAGGAACTGATCGCCCTCCTAAGCTGATTTGATTCTACCACGTAAACTCGGTTCAAGATGGAGTGGTGCCAGCTGCACTCCTTGATGCCGAACTCAAAACTCGATGCCCATCGCCTCAAGATCTCAAAGTAAATGGTTGTTTATGGATAACGAGCCCACGTGCTTTCGACTCAGAGCATCAGCAACGACGTTTCCCTTGCCCGAAGTATAAGCGATCGTTAGATCATAGTCCTTAATAAGTTCTAGCCAACGCCGCTGCCGGAGGTTCAGTTCCTGTTGGGTGAATAGATACTTGAGGCTCTTGTGATCTGTGAAGATTTTGCAAGCAACACCATAAAGATAATGCCTCCACAACTTCAGTGCAAATACAATCGCCGCCAATTCCAAATCGTGTGTCGGATAGTTTTTCTCGTGCGGCTTCAGTTGCCTGGAGGCGTACGATATTACCTTATCCCGTTGCATGAGTACACATCCCAAGCCGAGTCCTGAAGCGTCACTGTATATCTGAAACTCTTCTACCCCATCTGAAAGTGCAAGAATCGGAGCTGAAACAAGACGCCGCTTAAGTTCTCGAAAGCTGGCTTCGCATTCATCACTCCATTTGTATACAATCCCTTTCTGAGTAAGGCGAGTCAAAGGCGAGGCCAGTTTAGAGAAATTATTCACGAACCTACGGTAGTATCCTGCTAGGCCCAGAAAGCTTCGTACTTCGCTGGCTGACGTAGGTTGTTTCCAGTCCACCACCGCCTCAATTTTCTTCGAGTCTACGGCGACGCCTTCTGCCTAGACGACATGACCAAGGAATGCCACGCTGTTCAACCAGAACTCACACTTGCTGAGCTTAGCGAACAACTTATGCTCTCATAATGTCTGCAACACGATCTTCAGGTGTTCCTTGTATTCCGCCTCATTCTTGGAATATATTAGAATATCGTCGATGAACACGACGATAAACTTGTCTACGTACGGCTGAAACACGCGGTTCATCAGATCCATAAAAGCTGCAGGGGCGTTCGTTAATCCGAACGACATCACGAGAAATTCATAGTGTCCATATCGGGTCCTGAACGCAAATTTTTAAATATCTTCTGGTTTGATTTTCAACTGGTGATACCCTGACCTGAGATCAACTTTAGAGAAAACTGTTGCACCTTGCAGTTGATCAAATAAGTCATCTATCCTTGGCAATGAGTACTGATTTTGCACGGTCGCCTTATTTAATTCTCGGTAGTCAATACACAGCCGCATGGATCCATCTTTCTTCTTTACGAACAGTACCGGAGCACCCCACGGAGAAACGCTTGGACGAATGTATCCTCGGTCCAACAGATCTTGTAATTGAACCTTAAGTTCTTTCAGCTCTGCTGGGGCCATTCGATAAGGAGCCTTTGATATCGGTTGCGCATCCGAAAATGTGTCAATGCTGAATTCGATCTCACGATCAGGAGGCATTCCAGGCAGCTCGTCCGGGAACACGTCGAGGAAATCTGCTATGACATCAGCCTGAGCTGCATTTGCACTTTCCTGCCGGGTGTCTCGAACAGAAGCTAAGTACCCTTCACAACCCGAATACAATATACGCCTAGCCGAAATTGCTGATATCACCATTGCCGTCTTCAGTGCAGCGCTGCACGAATAATAGAAGTCTGCCTCGCTGGGTAGACGAAATACGACTCGCTTCTCCGCGCACTCGATTGTTTCATGGCAAGCACCCAACCAATCTATCCCGAGAATAATATCGTAATCCTTATTGTCTAGTACAATGACATCTAAGGAAAGCTTCCTTCCTCCGATGCAAATATAACCATCCCTACAGATCGCATGGGCGGGCATGTCGACTCCCGAAGGTGTGCTTACGCAAAGATTCATAGTTAAGGGAGTAGAAGCTAATTTATGCTCAACAGTAAAATCAGCAGATATGAAACTATGCGTAGCACCTGAATCGAATAAGACTCTAGCGGGCAATTCTCTGAAAAGTAATATACCTGTCACGACCGTTTCAGAGACAGATGCCTCATCCCGAGTCAATGCATAGACTCGGCCTTGAGCACCTTGACGTTGTGGGTTCACTAGCACAGCATTGGCATTACTTGCTGGAGGCCCCCTGTTCTGATTTCTGTTGTTTTGATTCCCGTTGTTCCGATTCCCGTTGTCCTGATTCGGTTTGCCCTCTCGACAGTTAAATTGTTTGTGGCCCATACGACCACATTTAAAACATCCAGTAACCCGACATTCGTCTACTCGATGCCCTGATTTGCCGCACCTGCTACAGTTCGCTGCTTGGGATTGACCCCTGTGATCAGACGTGTGCGAACGCTTTTGTGCTCCAGACCCTCCCGTTTCCTGAGGATGTTTATTGTTGTTGGTACGGGGGCTTTGCACCTCGACCTTTGGGGGATAGCGCCCAAAGATCCGCTCGTTGTTCAGGGCTGCTTCATAGCATTTCTTGTAGGTTTGACATTTCTGGTTGATGACGTCCCTACGCAACTCGTCATTCAAACCTTTCTGAAACCGATAGCACCATGCCTGCTGGTTAGGCAGGAAGTGCCCAGCAAACTTGGCAGCTTGGCAAACACTGAATTATAATCATCTACAGACAAACTTTCTTGCACCAGATTGCTGAAGTCGTCTTCTTTTTGTTGACGCACGGCCCGAGGAATATATTGTTCAATGAAAGCTGATTTGAACATTTCCTAAGTGATTTTGCAGTTAGGATTGGCATCATAAATCCCTTGCTTAGTTGCCTCCCACCTATCATGCGCACGCAGTTCCAGCTGAACTGATGCACAGGCCACTCGCTTGGATCCCCGGATGCCAACCAGATTGAAGAGTCTGTCACGACCCGCACCCGGATATTCGGGCACGAGTACGTGGTTATGCCAGCCTACACCACAGAATCAGCGGTAGAACGCTGTCTGGGTCATATCTAACTATCTAACATCTCAACAATATATATGGTACCTGTCAAACATCTCAACTCCAAACGGAGAAGCAATATGGCATCTCACATGAATAACTAATCTCAATCACAAAACAAACTAAGGAAGAAATATGCACGAATGGAAATAACGAGGGAAGAATAAAAAAGTACAAATCCACAATCTGAATAATATACAAGATGTGATTCCACAACATAAATAGTCTAATACAATCTCAGATACAAAATAGTCTAAACCTCCTCGGGCTCTGCTACTAAGTCACCCTGGTCAATAAGAGTGTCCTCTATAGGTACGCCGTCCTGCGGCCCGTAGTAGGTAGGACACTGCTCTAGAAGCCAGTCATCTAGAAAAATATATCCAGTCAGGATTGGAGCGAAGTACATACCTCTGAAAGCAGTTTCAATAGCATAATCGAGCATATAAACATATATAGAAATGAAATACAAGATCACTGAACATATGAATGATGAACAAGATATATACAGGTAATGTACGAGAATATATAGATCAACAATATGAATATCACAATATGATAAAGTAAACTGCAATTTAAACTATCTAATGTGCCTTAGAATACGAGTTCATTATGTGATCGGGTTGGGTGAACATGATCAGGTAAGACGGATTATAAGTGAAGTATGTAATCAGAATGTACACGATTTGTAATAATGGCTTTGATCACATAATCAACTCCTACTCTCCCACCCCCAACTAATACCGATGGATCCAATCACGACACGCTACGAACACGAAAATATAACCACTGTCACAAGCAGTGGGTGTACACGAATATCATAACCACCGAACAGGAGCGGTGAGTGTACACGAATAAGCACACTGAACATGAGCAGTATGTGAACACGAAGTAACATCAATACCCAGTATACACGATGAGATACAATGTATACGAGTACCCGCTGAACACGGTAGGGGATAACATCTCATGACGGGATCCATATAGTACCAGTCCGTAAAATTACTGTGTCGGGATCAATATTTATAATTCTAGAACATGCATATATACAATATTATGAATTAAAAACTATCAGAGAAATGTACTCACCTGACGTCCTGAGCAAGGTGTGTCTCTCGATGCCCAAGCCGGTGTCTCACAACCTATATATGGTATGTTGCATCAATACTAGGTTTGATAATGAAAATAATTGAAGTTGATGAAATTCTAGGTCGATACGCCATTTCTAAGTCAAACCGATGAGATCTAGGTTGCAAGAGTCTAATGCTAGTCACTAAGTCAAAATATTATGAAACTATGCTAAACTAGCTAGGCTAACACATAACAGAGCATTCAAGAAGTCGTATCCTAAGATACGCAGGTTTTCTAATATGAAAAATAGGTTTATATATATACATAAGTCATCTATAATAATAATATCTTAAAACAAATTAATTATGATACTTTGGCCTTGTGCCAAAACGTATCGCAAATACCCTGATACTCAACTTAATACCCTGGCTATCGACCCATACCTTGGGAATACCTTGATATCTCAAGGTAACTCAACACTAACTCATAACTAGTACAATATATACATACACATGTAGTTAACTAACTACTAGATAACAACTCTACTAACATACTTACATAATACACACATACATATAGTTAATTTCTACATTAATAAAGTATATGAATACACTAACATAATTATATATGTAGGCACTAGCTACCTATTAGCTAGCTTTATAGTTTAACTAATATCTAAGCTATTACCCAAACTACCTTGACACCCATAACCCCAACTAATCCTCAACTCCCTGAAACTGCCCAAGTCCCTCTGTTACTACAAAATCCTAAACCACTAACAGTCACTGCATAATATACTAGTATCAGTATAGTCTAATTATAACCAATATCTATTTGCTATTTATATATATATAGATAACCTATCTAACAAATACTGCAAAGGATACATATAGTCACCTACTTAATGCACTTTCTAACTAGGTAACTAACAGACATAGGATACGCATACATAGCTAACTAACCACTAGCTAACTACTTAACTAAATAACTAAACTCAACTCACTGAGAACCTAACTAACTATTCACACAAAAGCCTAAAACCAAATCTATAACTCAAACCAAAACAACAACCCAACTGACAGTTTTCGGATACTGTGGTTGATACTCCCTCAACTGTGAGTACACAGCACACAGAGGGAAACCCGACTGCTAGTGTTCTGCTGCTCTCTTCACTAGATGGCACTGCACACAGGAAACTGTGGTCCCTGTCTTCAGTGTTCAGTCCAGTCTACAAGTTGCTGCCTTCATTGCAGTTTAGTGAGGTTTTGAGTATCTGCTGATACTTCACTGCAGTTCAGTGAGTATCTATATGAGTCCTCGCTGTGCTGATACACAGTCTCAGATCTTCAGGTGATCTTCAGTCTGCAGTGGTTGTCTTCAGTCTGCAGGTAGGGTCTTCAGGTAAGGTCTTCACTGCAGGTAGGTCTTCAGGTAAGGTCTTCACTGCAGGTAGGTCTTCAGGTAAGGTCTTCACTGCAGGTAAGTCTTCACTCTAGTCTTCAGAGCTGCTGACCACTGTGCTCGAGTAGTTGTCTGCTGCACAGTGGACTCGAGCTCTGGTAGCTGCACCTCCTTCTTGTCATTTCTGCACAGCAGCTCCAAGCTACCTACTGTGCAATACAATGCCCTCTACTGCAGCTCTATTTCCTGAAGGTTGCTGCCTACTGCAGTTCAGTCCAGGCTTCTAGTTGCAGTACAGATACTTTGTTGCAGTGCTAAACCAGCCTCCAAATCTGCTGTTGCTCTTCTTCAGTCTCTACCTTGATGCAACTGCTACTGCACCTTGCTGTGAATATTGCTACTGCTATGAATGATTTGGAATGGCACCTGCCCCTCTCACTTCACACATCCACACTCTAAGCACACACACATACATATATACACTACACCCTCAAACGCATCTAAAATAACTAGCTATACGTCTATATATATACATATACTCCTCAAATACGCATCTCTCTATATAAATTAACACACATATAATCAAACACACTCATAAATACATACAAGTACATAAATACATATACATATAAATATATATATATATATATCTAGATACACCAATATATACACTACATATAGATATATAAATATAGATATATACTCATAGTTCTATATATCTAGATACCCTCATAATATACACATATCGACACACATAAACACAAAACTCAAAATTATACCAGTATATACTCCAATTAATGTATGGATAGTATATACAATTATATTTACATATGCATGTATAGTTCAAAAGCCAAAACACAAACATATGGGGTGCACCGCACCCGTATCACACTTTTCTATGATACGCTTGCGACACGGCCCCCAACTCACAACCAAACGTATCCCGGAGGACACGTACAAGTCCAATACATATTTTATGATCAACACATATAGAAATTAGAGTGTCTACGTGTCCGTGTCACCATATGATATGCACATGGCCCCGTGTCGGAGGAAAACTCCTAAAATCGACCGTTTTGTCAAATTGACGAGATTCGGCCCAAACGTATCCAATTGTGGACACGACACAAGCTACAAACAAATAATCAATGGTCAATTAGATCTATTAGATCCATTGACAAGCACTACATGTGCCAATTTCGGAATTTCCCCAAAATTGGCACCAAAATGGACATAACTTCCACCGTAGGTCTCCAAATGCTTCCAAATCAAATCCTATGGGTAGCCTATGCATGTGGGGTGATTTCTCATGTTAAAACTCAGATCTATAGCCTATAGGAAGGGAGAAAACTAATTTATACCTATTGGGAGATGAATTTCCAATAAAAAGGTTCCAAATGACAAGTTGCTCCTCTCCTTGTAGATCTTGGCCTCCTCCTCCTTGTTCCTTGCTCCTTGCTTGTAGATCCTTGATGTAGAGGCTTTAATGATGAATTTAGGATGAGTTTGGTGAAGATTTGGTGGAGAAATGATGAGGGGATGGAGGGAAAATAAAAGGGAAAAAACTAGATCTAGAAATTTGGGGAAGAACTAAAATGAGAGCACTCTCTCTCCTCTCAATTATGGCTGGTCATAAACCCCTCTCCAAGCGATGTGTAATATCCCAAATACCCCTAGGGTCCTCTCATGAAGAAATAATTAGGGGAGAAAGGTTCTAGTCTAATGATTTTACTAATTAAACATGTTTCTTAATCCATGGGCCTAATTCATGGGCTCAACTTAGACTAGTCCAAAAGTTTGTTCATGTCCTCTAATTAAATGGTTAGGTCCACTACACAAGTCCAAAATAAGTCTACACTAGCAATAATTATTAATACAATAAAATAAATAAATCATTCATGCACAAAAATTAATTATAATAATCCTAAAATAATTAATACCCATGATAATTACCAAACTACCCTTAGATGGTAATGTGAGGGTGACAGAGTCCCTCCAGCTTACCAATCCATCCCATTACCACGTCCGGTTCTGCCCGTCCGTTGAACGTGGTTGGATGCATTTTTGTGAACTCTGCTGCACGGCAGGTGTTCCTAGCTGGAGGCTGAGTTTCTTCTAACTCATCCTCTACCGCCACAGTCGGCGGCGTCGCTGTCGCTCTCCCGTTGCTGGGTACCAATGATGCAATCAGTTGCATCATAGTATCCATCTACTTCTGTTGAGTAGCAAACTGGGTCTGTATATTTGCCTGCTGAGTAGCAGCTTGTTGTTGCTGCTCCTCCATGAGGTGCATAAGCCGTTCAGACATCCTGTTTGAACCCGCTCCTCCGGATTCTCCAGAACTTGTCGGATCGCTCTGAATAGGCTGAGCACTGCTTGCAGCGACAGTAATTTTCTTAGCCATTTGCTACAAAAGAGAGTAGCTTGTTAACACTCCAAAATTGATAGACGGTATCGTTCGATCGGGATAGATAGAATTAAGAACTCGTCCTTGTTATGGATTTGTTTCTTCGAAATCGATTCCCATATTCAGTGGACTGCGCCCCAAGGATCGACTTAGCAGCAGAGTCAGAAGGGACCTCTCCGCTGCTATCTTTTATTGCCTCAGTTTTCGATGTCGCTTGTTGCTTTCGTGCTTTGAGTTGGTTTTGGGATTTGCTTGTTTTTCTTGAACGGTTTCGATGATTTTATTGCTTTCGTTCATTGACTTGCACTTCTATTCCGAGATTGAAAAGAGAAAAAGAAGTATTAATCGAACTGTTCATGTGCAGGTGAACGAGCAGTAGGCGGCTTGCGAGCGGAGTCGTGAAGCGCCTCTTTCCTTCTCCCTTTCAAAATCTAAGTGAGTGGCTACCAACCAGATTAGCTAGCCCTGCTTCCAAGCTTCACTCCTTGCCCCGATCAAACGATATCGAGTAATAATAAAAGAAACCAAGATAAAAGAGAATAGACTTGGATATTAATGCTTGTCAATCAAACTTGGGAACGGTTACTTACTTGCATGCTTGTTCGTTTGGGATATTTATCATATGCATAAATACGAGTTAGAATGTTGTTCTTCTTTAAAATTGTGCTATGAAATATATTGAATCAAGAGGCTATGCAACTGAATCATAATACTGCTTGTCCTGAACTGGCATTGCCTCAACTGCATGAACTGTTAGCTTAATGAAACAATACCGATTCGATCACGGACAACTTGTGCACAAGGTCACTGGTTCCTGCGGACGGTCGCTGGGGCACTGGCACCGATCTGATCCGGACGAAACTCACTGTAGTCTACTGCATCTGAACGGGATGGTTTATAGCCACTACTGAATCTTCGCTGCATTCCATCATCTTCAAGACTAAATGGTCCATTATGGCATCCTAGCCAGTGATCCACTGTATATTTAAACATGTTGCATACTAACTTGTGTCTTCGTGGCAGGGAAGACATGGTAAGTATTGTGCAGGTAATTCAGACGGGCAGGTAAAATCCACCGAACGGTGGCACGTTCATTTCAGTAAATTCAATATGCTGCTTACTTGTAAATGAACTAAGGCAAGATAGAAACCCACAAATATGCATGCTTCATTAAAACAACGTGTTGATTGGTATAGTTAGGCTAGCTCGCCTTCACCAGCATGTTTCGATATGCTGACCCTCGTTGAAACAGGTTCTCCGCACTAAGGCGAACCGAGCGAGGAGCCGAAGTTGTCTAACCGATCCAGTCCAGCTGTTGGCGCATCTTCACCGCGCCCCTTGAAGCCTTTTGGAGCCAGAAGCTGCAACTCTTCATACACAAATGCAACTCCGTGGCAAAGCTATCCTCCAGCCTGGAGGTCTATATCTTTTGAAGTTTAGTAAAGGGATATAATGTACAGGACTGCTATCTCATTTTGAGTCATCTCTTTTGTAAGTCGTTTGGCATATTAGCTGACTCGTTCAGAGTTTGTAATAGATGTTCATTATCAATAAATAGAACTTTTCCATGTTTCAAATCTGTGTTTTAATTTATCTACGTACTCTGAATATGTGCTTGCTATGCAAATCATTAAAGCCTTGTACGGGCGCAACTCCAGGCCCGTACGGCGGTCACGATTCGGGGGACGCCTCAAACGATTCTACGGAATCGGGTCGTGACAAGGAACCCATTTTGAAACAAAATTTATAAAACACATTTGCAGAGATTTGAACACAAGTGCGGAAGAAACATGCTTTTTCATTGATAATTCGGACTAATTTACATATAGTTTACATTGATGCACCTTCTCGGCTATTGAATTACATTACAAAAGATAACTCAAAATACAGGGCGCGCTCCGTCAGATAGTCCACGTCGTTTGTACATTACGCCCTTGTATAGATTGAAGTCCATGCCTCTAAAATGAACTGACTCCAGCTATACTTCGATCATGCCTCAAACGATTCTACGGAATCGGGTCGTGACATAGTGGTATCAGAGCACAGATTCAAGTTCCTTAGACTTCGTGCTGGAAAAGTTCCTTTAACGATCAAATTCCTATGCGAACTCTTGAACTCGCTAGGCCAAAATGAGATACATTCATGCAATAAGTCCATAATACATTATGATTCTAATGTAATTTACCTTCTTTTGAAGGAATGGCACTAGCGCAATCTGTAGCGCAAGCACCGATCGAAACATAAGAGAGTAGTTCGGGCACTTCGGGAAGCTCTCGGAGCTAGCGCGGCATATCTCAAGTCGACCCGCTAGAGCGGGTAATGCAAAAGTTAGAATCGTAACGACAAAGAGATGATGCTCGCCAAGCCAAGTTCGAAAGCAATTTAGAGACCCGATTCTCAGTCCAACAGAAGCAGGTAGATACCCTGCAACAAATCGTTCAAACTTTGGCTACCAACCATTCCGCTGCAACAGCAACGACTCCGGTGGAACAGCCCGTGCTTGAAGTGGAGACGCCTCAAATCCCAAGGCCGAGGGACGTGACTGCCTTCAACTTGGGCCATTTCAAGAAAGTCTGCAACACGCCGTTCAACGGGACTGAGGACGCGATGGTAGCTCTAGATTGGCTAGCCGAGCTTGAAGATCACTTCGCTCTGTTAGAGGCCCCCGAAGAGAAGCGCGTCGCCTGCGCTCAACTTCAGCTCTGCCTCAACGCACATGATTGGTGGAACGTGCATCGACGATCTCTCCAATTTGATCACGGAGAGGAGGCGATCTCGTGGACGACCTTTCGTGCCACGTTTGAAGAGGAGTTTATACCCCCTCCAGTACAACGTCAAATGGAAAATGACTTCGTGCAACTGAGGCAAGGCAGGATGACAGTTAAAGAGTATTCCGTCGAATTCAACCGACTCTCCAAATTTGCTAGGACCTATTTACCTGATGCAGCGAGTCGAGCTAGAAGGTTTGAAGGCGGTCTGCGCCCTGTCATTCATGGGCACGTAGTCAATAATCAGTACGGGACAATGCGTGAAGTCATGAATCACGCCCTATCTCTCGAACCGCAGTATCCTCACGTTTCCACCGGCGCTGTGCATACCTACAATCACAAACGCTAAGGCAACGATAGAGGAAACACCGCTGCAAAGTGCCCTAACCACGGCGGTCCACGGAGAGGTAACCCAGGGCAACCTTGTGCATATTGTAAGAAACCAGGGCACACAGTTGAAAAGTGCCGCAAGAAACTTGGGCAATGCCTCATTTGTGGTGATCCAGATCATACCGTTCCTGCCTGCCCACTGAGCCGCCTCAATAATCCCTAACGGTAGGCTTTATTCCTAAGTTTCTGGACGAAACTTCCAATTAGTTGGGTAGGATGTAGCGCCCCGTTCTCCCGGTGAGGAGAGCGCGGCTAAGAAACACAAGACGGTATCGTTCGATCGGGATAGATAGAATTAAGAACTCGTCCTCGTTATGGATTTGTTTCTTCGGAATCGATTCCCATATTCAGTGGACTGCGCCCCAAGGATCGACTTAGCGGCAGAGTCAGGAGGGACCTCTCCGCTGCTATCTTTTATTGCCTCAGTTTTTGATATCGCTTGTTGCTTTCGTACTTTGAGTTGGTTTTGAGATTTGCTTGTTTTCCTTGAACGGTTTTGATGATTTCATTGCTTTCGTTCATTGACTTGCACTTCTATTCCGAGATTGGAAAGAGAGGAAGAAGTATTAATCGAACTGTTCGTGTGCAGGTGAACGAGCAGTAGGCGGCTTGCGAGCGGAGTCGTGAAGCGCCTCTTTCCTTCTCCCTTTCAAAATCTAAGTGAGTAGTTACCAACCCGATTAGCTAGCCCTGCTTCCAAGCTTCACTCCTTGCCCCGATCAAACGATACCGAGTAATAATAAAAGAAACTAAGATAAAAGAGAATAGACTTGGATATTACTGCTTGTCAATCAAACTTGGGAACGGTTACTTACTTGCATGCTTGTTCGTTTGGGATATTTATCATATGCATAAATACGAGTTAGAATGTTGTTCTTCTTTGAAATTGTGCTATGAAATATACTGAATCAAGAGGCTATGCAACTGAATCATAATACTGCTTGTCCTGAACTGGCATTGCCTCAACTGCATGAACTGTTAGCTTAATGAAACAATACCGATTCGATCACGGACAACTTGTGCACAAGGTCACTGGTTCCTGCGGACGGTCGCTGGGGCACTGGCACCGATCCGATCCGGACGGAACTCACTGTAGTCTACTGCATATGAACGGGATGGTTTGTAGCCACTACTGAATCTTCGCTGCATTCCATCATCGTTCAAGACTAAACGGTCCATTATGGCATCCTAGCCAGTGATCCACTGTATATTTAAACATGTTGCATACTAACTTGTGTCTTCGTGGCAGGGAAGGCATGGTAAGTATTGTGCAGGTAATTCAGACGGGCAGGTAAAATCCACCGAACGGTGGCACGTTCATTTCAGTAAATTCAATATGCTGCTTACTTGTAAATGAACTAAGGCAAGATAGAAACCCACAAATATGCATGCTTCATTAAAACAATGTGTTGATTGGTATAGTTAGGCTAGCTCGCCTTCACCAGCATGTTTCGATATGCTGACCCTCGTTGAAACAGGTTCTCCGTACTAAGGCGAACCGAGCGAGGAGCCGAAGTCATCTAACCGATCCAGTCCAGCTGTTGGCGCATCTTTACCGCGCCCCTTGAAGCCTTTTGGAGCCAGAAGCTGCAACTCTTCATACACAAATGCAACTCCGTGGCAAAGCTATCCTCCAGCCTGGAGGTCTATATCTTTTGAAGTTTAGTAAAGGGATATAATGTACAGGACTGCTATCTCATTTTGAGTCATCTCTTTTGTAAGTCGTTTGGCATATTAGCTGACTCGTTCAGAGTTTGTAATAGATGTTCATTATCAATAAAGAGAACTTTTCCATGTTTCAAATCTGTGTTTCAATTTATCTGCGTACTCTGAATATGTGCTTGCTATGCAAATCATTAAAGCCTTGTACGGGCGCAACCCCAGGCCCGTACGGCGGTCACGATTCGGGGGACGCCTCAAACGATTCTACGGAATCGGGTCGTGACAAGGAACCCATTTTGAAACAAAATTTATAAAACACATTTGCAGAGATTTGAACACAAGTGCGGAAGAAACATACTTTTTTATTGATAATTCGGACTAATTTACATATAGTTTACATTGATGCACCTTCTCGGCTATTGAATTACATTAAAAAAGATAACTCAAAATACAGGGCGCGCTCCGTCAGATAGTCCACGTCATTTGTACATTACGCCCTTGTATAGATTGAAGTCCATGCCTCTAAAATGAACTGACTCCAGCTATACTTCGATCATGCCTCAAACGATTCTACGGAATCGGGTCGTGACATAGTGGTATCAGAGCACAGATTCAAGTTCCTTAGACTTCGTGCTGGAAAAGTTCCTTTAACGATCAAATTCCTATGCGAACTCTTGAACTCGCTAGGCCAAAATGAGATACATTCATGCAATAAGTCCATAATACATTATGATTCTAATATAATTTACCTTCTTTTGAAGGAATGGCACTAGCGCAATCTGTAGCGCAAGCACCGAACGAAACACAAGAGAGTAGTTCGGGCACTTCGGGAAGCTCTCGGAGCCAGCGCGGCATATCTCAAGTCGACCCGCTAAAGCGGGTAATGCAAAAGTTAGAATCGTAACGACAAAGAGATGATGCTCGCCAAGCCAAGTTCGAAAGCAATTTAGAGACCCGATTCTCAGTCCAACAGAAGCAGGTAGATACCTTGCAACAAATCGTTCAGACTTTGGCTACCAACCATTCCGCTGCAACAGCAACGACTCTGGTGGAACAGCCCGTGCTTGAAGTGGAGACGCCTCAAATCCCAAGGCCGAGGGACGTGACTGCCTTCAACTTGGGCCATTTCAAGAAAGTCTGCAACACGCCGTTCAACGGGACTGAGGACGCGGTGGTAGCTCTAGATTGGCTAGCCGAGCTTGAAGATCACTTCGCTCTGTTAGAGGCCCCCGAAGAAAAGCGCGTCGCCTGCGCTCAACTTCAGCTCTGCCTCAACGCACATGATTGGTGGAACGTGCATCGACGATCTCTCCAATTTGATCACGGAGAGGAGGCGATCTCGTGGACGACCTTTCGTGCCGCGTTTGAAGAGGAGTTTATACCCCCTCCAGTACAACGTCAAATGGAAAATGACTTCGTGCAACTGAGGCAAGGCAGGATGACAGTTAAAGAGTATTCCGCCAAATTCAACCGACTCTCCAAATTCGCTAGGACCTATTTACCTGATGCAGCGAGTCGAGCTAGAAGGTTTGAAGGCGGTCTGCGCCCTGCCATTCATGGACACGTAGTCAATAATCAGTACGGGACAATGCGTGAAGTCATGAATCACGCCCTATCTCTCAAATCGTAGTATCCTCACGTTTCCACCGGCGCTGTGCATACCTACAATCACAAACGCCAAGGCAACGATAGAGGAAACACCGCTGCAAAGCGCCCTAACCACGGCGGTCCACGGAGAGGTAACCCAGGGCAACCTTGTGCATATTGTAAGAAACCAGGGCACACAGTTGAAAAGTGCCGCAAGAAACTTGGGCAATGCCTCATTTGTGGTGATCCAGATCATACCGTTCCTGCCTGCCCACTGAGCCGCCTCAATAATCCCTAACGGTAGGCTTTATTCCTAAGTTTTGGGACAAAACTTCCAATTAGTTGGGTAGGATGTAGCGCCCCGTTCTCCCGGTGAGGAGAGCGCGGCTAAGAAACACAAGACGGTATCGTTCGATCGGGATAGATAGAATTAAGAACTCGTCCTCGTTATGGATTTGTTTCTTCGGAATCGATTCCCATATTCAGTGGACTGCGCCCCAAGGATCGACTTAGCGGCAGAGTCAGGAGGGACCTCTCCGCTGCTATCTTTTATTGCCTCGGTTTTTGATGTCGCTTGTTGCTTTCGTACTTTGAGTTGGTTTTGGGATTTGCTTGTTTTCCTTGAACAGTTTCGATGATTTCATTGCTTTCGTTCATTGACTTGCACTTCTATTCCGAGATTGGAAAGAGAGGAAGAAGTATTAATCGAACTGTTCGTGTGCAGGTGAACGAGCAGTAGGCGGCTTGCGAGCGGAGTCGTGAAGCGCCTCTTTCCTTCTCCATTTCAAAATCTAAGTGAGTAGTTACCAACCCGATTAGCTAGCCCTGCTTCCAAGCTTCACTCCTTGCCCCGATCAAACGATACCAAGTAATAATAAAAGAAACTAAGATAAAAGAGAATAGACTTGGATATTACTGCTTGTCAATCAAACTTGGGAACGGTTACTTACTTGCATGCTTGTTCGTTTGGGATATTTATCATATGCATAAATACGAGTTAGAATGTTGTTCTTCTTTGAAATTGTGCTATGAAATATACTGAATCAAGAGGCTATACAACTGAATCATAATACTGCTTGTCCTGAACTGGCATTGCCTTAACTGCATGAACTGTTAGCTTAATGAAACAATACCGATTCGATCACGGACAACTTGTGCACAAGGTCACTGGTTCCTGCGGACGGTCGCTGGGGCACTGGCACCGATCCGATCCGGACGGAACTCACTGTAGTCTACTGCATATGAACGGGATGGTTTGTAGCCACTACTGAATCTTCGCTGTATTCCATCATCGTTCAAGACTAAATGGTCCATTATGGCATCCTAGCCAGTAATCCACTGTATATTTAAACATGTTGCATACTAACTTGTGTCTTCGTGGCAGGGAAGGCATGGTAAGTATTGTGCAGGTAATTCAGACGGGCAGGTAAAATCCACCGAACGGTGGCACGTTCATTTCAGTAAATTCAATATGCTGCTTACTTGTAAATGAACTAAGGCAAGATAGAAACCCACAAATATGCATGCTTCATTAAAACAATGTGTTGATTGGTATAGTTAGGCTAGCTCGCCTTCACCAGCATGTTTCGATATGCTGACCCTCGTTGAAACAGGTTCTCCGCACTAAGGCGAACCGAACGAGGAGCCGAAGTCGTCTAACCGATCCAGTCCAGCTGTTGGCGCATCTTCACCGCGCCCCTTGAAGCCTTTTGGAGCCAGAAGCTGCAACTCTTCATACACAAATGCAACTCCGTGGCAAAGCTATCCTCCAGCCTGGAGGTCTATATCTTTTGAAGTTTAGTAAAGGGATATAATGTACAGGACTGCTATCTCATTTTGAGTCATCTCTTTTGTAAGTCGTTTGGCATATTAGCTGACTCGTTCAGAGTTTGTAATAGATGTTCATTATCAATAAATAGAACTTTTCCATGTTTCAAATCTGTGTTTCAATTTATCTGCGTACTCTGAATATGTGCTTGCTATGCAAATCATTAAAGCCTTGTACGGGCGCAACTCCAGGCCCGTACGGCGGTCACGATTCGGGGGACGCCTCAAACGATTCTACGGAATCGGGTCGTGACAAGGAACCCATTTTGAAACAAAATTTATAAAATATATTTGCAGAGATTTGAACACAAGTGCAGAAGAAACATGCTTTTTCATTGATAATTCGGACTAATTTACATATAGTTTACATTGATGCACCTTCTCGGCTATTGAATTACATTACAAAAGATAACTCAAAATATAGGGCGCGCTCCGTCAGATAGTCCACGTCGTTTGTACATTACGCCCTTGTATAGATTGAAGTCCATGTCTCTAAAATGAACTGACTCCAGCTATACTTCAAAATGGAGGTGTTCCTAACGCCTCCTCGCTATGCACTAGCGTTGCACCGTCTGATTGCCTGAAATAGTTGCCCACAACGTGGGTCAGTACTCAACTTGTACTGGTAAGTGGAATGAACCCACTCGACTAAATCGACACTAGCTTGTTAGGGGCGAGCATGCATTAAGATATCTTCTATAAGGAAGCAAGTAAAATCAATTCATATCAGTTGCATGTTTTGATAGGAATGAAAAATAGCATCGAATCCAACCAGTACACCGATTGCTTACTCAATCGATGCACGCCTTCTCTGCAATGAAACACAAGTATACTTACCATCTGCACAAGACAATAAGTTAGCATGCGTTCTATTCTATGCGATCATTGGTGTGATCGACACCTTAGGGACATATTTCTAAGCATTAGCGGTGCGCCCTATCAGCCCGGGTAGCAAGCCCTGCTGGAGGTCCCGCAATGCATCGTGACGAGCATGAATCAAATATTTCCCTCCGGATCGATACGGTTCTAATGCATCATGATGAACAAATCTCTATCTCAGCCCGATGAGACATTAACGAGTCAAGATTTGTTCACAATAGCCAACGCTTAATAACGATATCCTTGCCTAGGGAACTAAGGAATCAAGTCAAATCAGTCAAGGCAAGGTCATGGACTAATGGCAAGTCAAGTTTAATACGAGGCCACAAGATCATGCCATGTTGTACGCACAAGGTGGAGAAAATATAAAATTTATGAAAAAAAGTAGAGACGAGCAACATATATGGAAGGCAAATAATATACGTGCACGTTAAACAAGAAAATAAGACTAGAGCATCATGTAACAAATAAATATGACAAAAAGTATCAAAAAACTATATACGACAAGAAAATAATAACTGAAAAGAAAAGCATGCAAATTACTGTAAAAAAGTTGTCAAGATATCTTGCCTACTCCGAAAAAGGATGAAGTTGCAACTCAAGACGTCGTCTGATCTATCCGCCACATAAATTAAACAAGTTAGATCTATAAAAGTGGTTGGATATATATTTTCTAGTCTAATCTATTTTAATTATGAATAAAATAACATAAAATACTAATTTAATTTAATTAAATTCTAATTTTAAGGTAACCCTAGATTTTGGTTTAAAGAAAATTAATTTTACGAATTCGGAATCTGTGGTACGTAAATCAAGGTATTCTGTTGACCAAAAAGTCAACCGACACAAAACCAAGATTTATGTTGGAAATTATGTATATTTTAGTGCTATATAATGCTGGAATCGACGGTTTCACCAAATCATGCCCCGGTAAAGAATTATCGCCCATATGGCGTACATATGACAGTTTTTGGTGATTTTCTAGTTACTTCTAGGTTGCACACAATTTTTAGAATAGTAAAGTAGAATAATTAATTCTGAGAAAAATATATGTTATATTTTGTTATGTCATATTTCCAAAAATTCAAACGGATCATGATTCTGAGTTCGGAATCTCCCAAAATCTCGAAAACACCAAAACGTGTCAAATTTCGGACAACCCATAATCCACGGTTGTTTTTGAAATTTAGGTTCAAAATTTATGAAAATAAATTAGGTATTCAGAAACTATACCTCGAGGCAGTTCCAATACAAGAAACGGGAACACATTTGGAGTCCGAAACTAGGAGTTATGGTCTCACCAAGTTGGGAAAAACCCTAGATGAAACGTCCTCAAAGTCTCTCTCTCTCTCTTTTCTAATTTCGGCAGAATTAATAAAACCCTACATATACACACATATATAGGCAGTAGCCGATGGGTAGGCCCAGGCGGGTATGTTAGGGCTGACTGTGTATGCTGACTGGATATTTAAGTAGGTTTTAGTATCCAGAAATTTATTTATTAATTAGTTTTGAACTAATTAACTCCAAATAAATATGTAAAAATATCATAAAATTCTAGAAAAGTTCTAAAAAATGTAAAATACTTATAAATTCTAGAAAAATACTTGGGACCAAATTATGTTCCTAGGCTTGCACAATAAATTCTAGAATTTTTAGAAAATTAGTATTTAGCCTATTTTAAAACCAAATAAATCCAATTAAATTCCAATAAATTCCAAATAAATTCCAAAAAATATATTTAAGTATTTTAATCCTAAAATAAATGTTTGGTAAAAAAAAATGCAAGTATGGTCTCATAGTAAATCATGAAAGTCCTAGAAAATTATGTTTTCTAGGTTTTAATTACCCAAAAATTCTAAAAAATCCAAAAATTATAAAATAACCTAAAAATAATTCTAAATAAGTATTTATATAAGTAATTAAATCAAAGAAGTTATTTTCTAATTAACCAACAAAATAGCCAAAAGAAATCCAATAATTTAATAAAAATTCTAAAATTAAAAATTAAAAATTAGGGAGTTTACAATGAGTGTTCTTCCCCATGATTAGTAGCGGTGTTATCACGACCCAACACTGCACTAATATACGCTCATACTAGCTGCTTTAACGCATGATCCAGCTAACTAATAAACATGAACATCCGCCTGATCGCGATGACTTCTTTGCCTCAGGGTGTTCTCTCTGATCCCCCTAGGGCAAACGGTCCCCAGTGCCCCAGTAACCGATCGTAGAATTATACTTGTGCACAAGTTATCCGAGACCAATGCATGAATTTCCTCTATCAATTAAACTCTACGATGCATGATGTCGATTAATAATCAGATCTTCTAATAGCCACTCCCTTCTGATCGCGATGACTACAAGCCTTAGGGTATGCTATTAGTCTCTTCTCTGTGTGGATGAGCCTTCATCTCTTGTTACAATGCAAACATTTCATATAGTTCTATCTTTACAATACGGTAAAGAAAATATGCAAGCAATCACTATTTAAGCATGCAGTTCTACTCTTGATTAGCATTTGATATAGAGACATGTTCAAGCATTCTTTTACTATACTCTATTAGCATGGTAATAATTCATTCAATAGCAGTAACCGTGTAACTTAGCATACAATATTCTTTTCTATACTTAGCATAGCACGGGTTCGTTCGTTAGACAAGCAATACAAGTTCTCTAGTTAAGCATGCATGTTCATGTTATATCATTCTTATTTATGAACATTAGTCTTCTTAGCAACAAGCGATTATAAAATCAGATTCTTTATTAGACATGAAAGAATCAGAGAATGAAGTTCTACCCACTCACCAAGATCGATCGTCTTCTATTTCGACAAGGGAACTATTTAGGAAGGCTTCCTCTTCGAGCCAGCAAACTGATCTCTTTTGTACATAGTGCCAACGTGGAGCGGGGCACTACAATACACCCTAGTTTTGGTGAGTGAACAAAAATAGACTACTTTCCTCTACTTGCTTATGATGAAACACACCCTTATGAATTCAATGTGGACATAGGACAAACCAAGAAAATTATCTTTTAAATTTTTTGACATACTCATTAAGGAGCATTACTAACATTCTTGTTATTTTCACAAACATAAACCAGGTCGAAGACAAATTCTTTTTCAAAAAGTCATTTGAAAAGGGTGCTCAATACTTTTGTCCAAACGATTATCAAGAAACCGTCTCACTACTTTATCAATTCATCCAATTTAGAATTCGAAATTAGAAAGGAGTAAAAATCTCTCCACCACCATCATTCTCCACAAAATCTAACTCCCACCACTCTCCCTTGCCCCACCACCAATCAACCAACCAAGAAATGATTCCTTATAGTAAATTACCTCCATCCCCATCACCTCATTTTCCTGCAAAGCTCCTCAAAACTGATCGCAGCGAAGCTGACTGACATCGTCGACTACATCTCTTTCTGCGGCATCTGGTCCTCTTGGAGGCTGGCAGCGAAGCCCGATGATGCTCTGAAGCAGCTCTCGTAGCTCCTCATTTCCTATAACCCCACCGCTTATATCTTCGACTGCGCCGCCGCCATTTTTGACAGATTCGTATATTGCTCCTTCGGCTAGTTCGCTCTTATAGCTCCCGACTCCGCCCTCTCCCTCTCCCTCTGAATCCCATCACCAAATCCGATATCGACCTCCCTCCGCCGACTGACTTCCATTTCTTATTTCGGATTGGAGGTCCCTCAAGTCCTCGCCGATATCAAGTCTAACGAAGTCGATGAGCATTGCTTTCTTATTAGTTTGGGCTACATCCTCCAGGGCTACCTGTGTCAGGTCTCGTTGCCGTCGAGCCCTGCTGCTCCCGACTGCGTCATTCTCGTCGTCCTCGCCTCGTCCACCGCCTTCGCTTACTGCAGGATTAGGGACCATGTCTGGACAAGTAGGAAGACCTATTTCTGACAGTTCGATATGCGTTCACAGAATCACCATCTATCGCCTTGTAGGAAGAAACCCATTCCCTCTTTGTGTACATATGGTAGGAGCATATTGAATTGAGAACCCAACATTCACTTATGTTGTCACGTGCCACCAAAAAATAGACCTTGTCACTATCAATTTCTGTCACTCCCGGTTTTCGGTATACGTACGTGAAACGTATTATTTCTTGCTTGCATGTTAATTATGTTGCATGTCATAGAGACTAGACCCATTCTTTGATTTAATTTGGCTCATGGTTTATTTTGTGGGTTGGTTTGGCTAGGAATTGAACCCATGGTCTAAATCTCAACCTTTCATATATATATACCAACCCCCCTCCCTCCCTCTCTCTCTCTCTCTCTCTCTCTCTCTCTCTTCATAACTTTATTTCATTTCTTTCTCTTCCTTATGTTTTCTCTCCCATTCCATTGGCAAGTACACCTTGCATGAGAAATGGAGAAACCCTCAATATTATTAGTCTATTATGCTTTTTGTGTCATTCTCCATATGTTTAGAACTTGGTATTTTCAGATTGGTGGATTGATTAGTGTAGATCTTTTATGGATTCCTGGATTCTCCTATTTCTTTCTCTCTCTCTCTCTCTCTCTCTCTCTCTCTCTCTTCATAACTTCAATTTTTCATGGATTCCTAGAGTTTTCTTGGTTTTAATATATTAAACTTGTTTTTAAAAACTAGATGTTCCATGAGTTAGAGCATTAAATTTGGTATGATTTTGGTTTATGGATCACTTAATTTGGAGTTAGAATAAAGATTTTATGAAGGAAACAAGTTTTGGAGCTTTATTCTCAGACCTATCCTGACGGAGACGATGAGTAGTACCGCGTGCATTACGCCGCGCATGAATTTCTAGACGTTCATGGAAGTGCATCTTGCACACCATCTTGTTGCGCACATCGATGCTCCGCGCATGAATTTCTGGCCGCGACAATGCATCGCGCATGAAATTCTTGTCGCGTGTAATGCGCTGCTCATAAAATTTTGGACGCGCACATGCAATATGCCGCTCATGGAATCCTTGCCGTGCAGCAGTACGCCGTGCATGGATTTCTGCCTGCGCACATGGAAATTTGGCCGTGCGTGTGGACCCTCCGCCGTTCCCCGTCGACGTTTAGTGACCTGTTAAGGGTAGGTTGTCGGGGAAGACGAAGTAAAGTTCTGAACACAGAGACCCTTTTGCACAGTTGAATGCATGGTGTAACCCCTGTATCCTGAAATTCGTGCTTAAATATTGTTATTAGGTTAATTTGGGACTATTGGGATTTTTCCATAATTTTTAGTTAATTAAAAACTAGTAACCCTAATTTCCTAGGACTTTCAAGAATTTAGTTTAGATTCAAACTTAATTAAAAATATCCCAAACATTTATTTTAGGTTCTAAATAATAAAATATATTTTCTAGAATTTTTTGGGAATTTTCTGATTATTGTTACCATTTATTTTGAGTTAATTATGAAAAACTGAATTAAAAACTAATTTCTGAAAATAAAACCCCAAAAAGTAATTATTTCTGCCCAGTCAGCCAACAGGGGCCCACCTGTCAGCCTCCTGCAGCGAACTGGGCCGGGCCCGCCTGTCTGTGACTGCGGGGTGGGTGCGGGTGAAGCCGAGCCGACCTCGAGCCGAGCCGAGTCAAAGTTCGACTCGGACTCTGAGCCGAGCCGGGTCAAACCATGACCGTTCGATCTGAGCGGACAGCCATGGATGGCTGCCTTTTGGCGCACTCCGAGCCGCGGCTGCTTTCTCTCTCCTCTATATATAGGGTATTTAGGTTATTAATTTCTAGGGTTTTCCTTGAGCCAAATTTGGGAGAATTGCCATCTAGGGTTCCTTCATCTTCCAGAAGTCATTGCGCATAGCTTCGGACTCCAAATGAGGTCTAGTTTTCTTGCGTAAGAATAATATTAAGGTTAGATTTCTAAATATATAAATTTTTTATGAAATTATGAGTATTAAATTCTGGAAAATTTGTAGAACACAGCATGTCCGAAAATAGACGCGTCGCAATATTTTCACAATTTCGAGAGAACCAGGAATCAGAATCATAAACCGTTTGATGTTTCAGAAATCTAATGTCGAGATCATTGAAATATGTTTTTCCCAGAATTTAATTCAAAGTATTTATATACTGTTAATTATGTAGAACTTCTAGGTTAGAATTTAACCATCGGTGTACAATACAAAATTTGTATTTGCCATAATTCCCAAACGAATTTGAATTCGGACGAGCCATAAATTCTAGCATATTTTTTATGCTGAAATCTACAGGAAATCATGCATGAAAGTTGAGTTTGTGTCGGTTGACTTTTCGGTCAACAGATCGCCTCGATTTGCGTGCCATGAGTCTCGAGTCGATAAAATTTTGGTTCTTTTGGACAAAAATTAGGATTTGACCTAAAAATCAGAATAATAAGATTAAAATAGGATTTTAGAGTAATTATTTTCAGAATTAAATAAATTTAAATAAATTATCTTTTGACTTGGTAAATTTGTAATACATAGGTTATTTGACCTGTGACCATGTAATATGTTAGCAGACTGCTATATGTACACCGACGTACTGGCGAGATCCGTATCATTTTGACTGTTTATTTTGCTCAGCAATTACAGACTCGACACCCGTGTAATTAGACGCACACTTGACCCTAGTTGACCAGTGTCATACCTAGCGTAGCCCCTGAGTTCGATATATTTATGATTGTGTGGTAGTATTATGTCTGATGCAATATTGTATTATATGATATTTATAGGATTGTTGGATTGTTCAGACAAGACTTCAAAAATCAGGTTATTGGTATTGCCAGCAGCAGGACCCCAGGCGAGTACATTCTCTGACAGTTTCCATTATGTTGATTATCTCTATAATTCTTGTTGTATAGCGTTCATGACTCTGACACTGTTGTTTACACGAGTTGGCATCATTGAGACCTGTCACGAGGAGTCGTGATTGGAATCCATCGTTCTAGCTGGGGAAAAACGGAGAAATATTAGTAGCTTATGTGATCATACCCAACTTTACATGCATCATAACTCACCCACACCTCACGTCGGTGCAGCCTTACCATTACATGCCTCATCGCTGTTACATGTGGTTAGCCTGACCTGTTAGGGATGATCGCTAATCAATATAATGAGTCATATAGTCCCAAGCCGATCACATGATATACTGATATTTCACACACTTAGTTAGATGATTCTTGACATGTATCTCTAGTATATTGATCTAGCATTCCCATATGTTTTAGTTATTGTTCTTGTACACACTTACATACCAGTTCATTGTTCTTGCGTCTACTTGTACTTCTATTTTATGGCTAGATGTACCTTGATGATGACATGCTCCAATATTCCATTTATTCCAGTATTCCTTATTGCCAGTATTTCTATCTGTCTTGTATTTCTTTACACTGTGTTATATTTTTTGTCAATATACATGGAACTGCTGTTAGAGGTGTATTTCGTTCCAATCCTGACTAGATATTTTTTTTAAACTGTGACATAGAGGACTTGTTTCCAGCATACTTGGAGATTGGATGTTATTGATTGCAGGTTAGACTATTTATTGTTATGTAGACTTATCTTGTATTTCATTGCTTGCTTCGATATCTCATCGTGCTTTAGCTTATGTGATTGAGTATATTCCATATTATATTATGATATTCGTGTCTCCTTATGGAGTTGGATATTCATGTGAGATTGACTAGATAGTTACATGACCTAGACAGCATTCTACCGTCGATGCTGCGGCGTAGGCTGGACGTACCCACGCTCTCGTGCCCCTACACTGGGTGCGGATCGTGACACGTTTTTAGTGGTGGCCCATTCAGGTCAGACTTCGCAAGTTGTGCGATATCGTGGTAGTACGACGTCTTAGTTGTACTACTGCGTGCCTGCGATAGGATACTTGACATAGGATACTAGGATGAGAGAGGATACTCAATCACAATTATTTGAGAGATTCCTGGGATGACCCTTGAGAATCTTATTATAATTTCCAATTATTTCCGTCCATTTTCACTTGTTGTTATTGAATTGATTCTTATTGATCAGTGTTAAATTTAATTCTTGGTGTCGTTGTTGAGTTTGATTTCTTATCGAGATAAATTTTACCGACTAAAATTTATGGTATTTTCTGATGACATATGTTGATGAGGACAGTGAGAAAGGTAAAATGTCTACTTTGTTTATGGAGCATAGAATTTATCGCAGCCATATTAGCTGGCGTGTCGGAAACGTAGGTACCTGACTTCGGATGTATATATCTTAGTTATGAAATTTAGAATTTCTCGCAGCTATACTAGTCGGCACAACGAGGATTCTAGACGACATGATTATAGAGTTGCATACCTAAGTTATGGAATCTATCGTTCATCGCAGTTATGCTTACTGGCGTGGCGAGGATTCTGAGTGTCATGATTTCGGACAGACGTGTATGATTATCAGATTGTATCTTAAATTTGTTCTTAAAGTATCATCTCAATACTTATCCACTTTTGTTATTCTAGGACTTTGTTCCATCATTTCCTTTTGATAGCCGTAGAGATACCTTCAGTCCTTAGTCAAGTTCCTTTTTGAGCTTTATTTCTTTAAGGATCCATGTTAGTGTGATAATTGGTGACTTGCAATTAGGTCTGTGTCTTGTATCAGTGTTGACTGAGTATGGCTTGTGAGTCTGTAAGTGTTTCTTGGTTGGACATGTGAGCAGTAGGCATTAATCTAGAGATAACCATAGTATAGTACCTTGTAGCAATAGCTCTAGTATAGGTGTCATTATAATTGGTATTGGTACTATAGGTAGAAGGAGGAGTAAAGAGTATCAGTAATGGTTCAAAGAGTAAGTATCAGAATCAGCATACCAGTCTTGGATAGTCATGAAATTATGTAATTGGATGATCTATGTAAACAATTAAGTATCGAGGAATTATATTAAAAATTAATGGAGGATGATATTCAATTTGATGATTGATTACTTGGGTGTACTAAGAGTAAAGAAATGTATATGCATAAAGGGTTTTAATGAGATTTCATGAGTAGAGAAATATCAAGATTGGTAATGAAAGTTATGAAGTGTATCACAGATTAGTTTAACAAGCTGTAAAAGGTTTAAGAGATGTGCTTATACATCAATCGAGATATGGAACCATATGCCGCCCATAAGAGCGAAGTGAAACATGTGTATTATATAAGTTATAACTAGTGCGAATGATCGTGAGTTCTAATAAGTGATAAGATAATCTAATGATGAAGCTAGTATTACCATATCAATAGTACTAATGATTCTATATCAAGGATTAGTCGAAAATGATGCTAATAACAGTAAGTACTTCGTGTGATGATAATTAGATTAGTGTACCAGTTAATATGGATTAAAAATCATTGGAGAAAATACATGTGATGATAACTTTGATTATTCGAAGTAATATTGCAAGTAATCCGGGCAGTACAAATTTTAGTACACAGTTGAGGGTTGTAGACAATTGGTGTATTTGTGTGTACCTTAAATATTAAAGATTGTAAGTATTTATATGTATACTTGTGGATTTAAATTTAAAATTTGAAGAGTGGAAATAAATTTTAATTTTTAAGAATTTTTGAGGAGTTGAGATTTTATGTTATTAAAAAATTTTGAGGATTCAAATTCAATTCAATAAACATAGTCAAAGCTATAAAGATTTTAGAAGTGATTAAAAATTTTATTTCAATATTTGAGCATTTGACTTTTGAGGAAAGTATATGCATTTTATTTTAAATCGTTCGAGAAGTAAATTTTGATGATTTTATTTTGAGGATAAAATTTTATGGTGGGTAAGAAGTACATATTAGTATATGAGTAGATGATATACATGGGTAAGGATCTGTTGACTTGAGCATGATTGAGATGGCACTGCAAACTGACTTGGGTGTCCATCTAGAGTTGTATTAGAGAGAGCAGTACTTAGTATGGTGTGTTGCACTTGGTGTGCACTTGAGTGATAAGGACAACTAGTATAAACAATTGTAGTTGGTATGAGAGCTAGTAGTGGGTGTACTAGTAGTACAAACAGTGGTACCAAAAGATAGGAGTATCGAACTTTAGATGCATCATTTGACCGATGATTATGTTAAGAGGTTCTTGGTATCAAATTTTGGTATAAATAGACAGAAGTGTATAATATGGATGAATCCATGGATATCTTGTGGACTAGTGATTAGTTGATATGGATAACAGTGTATAGGGACAGAAATTTGTGAATAAATGTGCCAGAGTTAAGTGTATGATAGAGGTTGTAGATGTCCAAGTAATGGGTTAGAAGACTGTATTATGTTCTTTCCTTCTGTTCATTTTTTCGTCTTTGATTGATTGATTTCTTAGTAACATAGTTTATATCAATGATTCTCTTGCTAGAATGTAGTTAGTAGTACACCCTAACAGAGACTGAAGTACCATGACAAAAGTGACCATAACCGTGCATGTCTTCTCTAGATTGCATGTTGTATGACTGTAGGTAGGATTTTCTTACACCTTGATTGTTGGGGGTTTGACCGAAGTAAAGATTAATAAAGAAGTTATGACTGAACAGAGAGAGAGACAAGGTGCCTTAAATTTTGAGGATAAACATTAATTTGAATAAAGAGTTGAGAATTTAATATGACAGAATTGACGATTTTGTTAAATCATAGATTTTTATGAAGATTATGATATGATAGAATTTGTCATTAAAATTTGAGAAATTTAATAAGATTATCATTATATTTATTTGACTGCAAGATATAAATTTAAAATTTATATTTTGAATATTGCATTTGAAGATTTCATAAGGATTATATTGTTTGAGTATGATGTGGAAAAAGAATCGAGGAGTAAGATCATTAATGGATTAGTGTTTGAATTCAATTTTTGGGATGTGATTTTTAAATTTTATAAATATGCATTGATTGAATTTCAATTAGAGGATTGAATATTAAATTGTTGTATTTCGTTATTAACTTAAAATTTTGGAGAAGATTGTGATAAGAATGAAATTTGATTTTATATTTGAAAATTTTCAGGAATATGATATTTATAGAATTTTGAGAAATATTATGAAATAACAATATGGATTAGTTCATGATTATATGATTTGATGAATTTAATTTTGATGGTAATAAATAAATAAAACAATTGAGGATATTAAATTTTGAGGATGAATTTTTTTTAAGGTGGGTAGACTTGTAACCTCTGTATCCTGAAATTCGTGATTAAATGTTGTTATTAGGTTAATTTTGGGCTATTGGGATTTTTCCATAATTTTAGTTAATTAAAAACTAGTAACCCTAATTTTCTAGGACTTTCAAAAATTTACTTAGATTCAAACTTAATTAAAAATATGCCAAACTTTTATTTTAGGTTCTAAATAATAAAATATATTTTCTAGAATTTTTTGGGAATTTTCTGATTATTGTTAGCATTTATTTTGAGTTAATTATGAAAAACTGAATTAAAAACTAATTTCTGAAAATAAAAATCCAAAAAGTAATTATTTTTGCCCAGTCAGCCAACAGGGGCCCACCTGTCAGCCTCCTGCAGCGAACTGGGCCGGGCCCGCCTATCTGTGACCGCGGGGTGGGTGCGGGTGAAGCCGAGCCGACCTTGAGCCGAGCCGAGTCAAAGTTCGACTCGGACTCAGCTGAGCCGAGCCGGGTCAAACCATGACCGTTCGATCTGAGCGGACAGCCACGGATGGCTGCCACGTGGTGCACTCCGAGCCGCGGCTGCTTTCTCTCTCCTCTATATATAGGGTATTTAGGTTATTAATTTCTAGGGTTTTCCTTGAGCCGAATTTGGGAGAATTGTCATCTAGGGTTCCTTCATCTTCCAGAAGCCATTGCGCATAGCTCCGGACTCCAAATGAGGCCCAATTTCTTGCGTTAGAATGATATTGAGGTTAGATTTCTGAATATATAAATTGTTTTACGAAATTATGAGTATTAAATTCTGTAAAATTCGTAGAACACAGCATGTCCGAAAATAGATGCGTCTCGATGTTTTTACGATTTCGAGAGAACCAGGAATTAGAATCATGAACCGTTTGATGTTTCGGAAAGCTAATGTCGAGATCATTGACATATGTTTTTCCCAGAATTTAATTCAAATTTTATATACTGTTAATTATGTAGAACTTTTAGGTTAGAATTTAACCATCGGTGCACAATACAAAATTTGTATGTGCCATAATTCTCAAACGAATTTGAATTCGGACGAGCCATAAATTCCAGTATGTTTTTGATGCTAAAATATACAGGAAATCATGCATGAAAGTTGAGTTTGTGTCGGTTGACTTTTTGGTCAACAGATCGTCTCGATTTGCATGCCATGAGTCTCGAGTCGATAAAATTTAGGTTCTTTTGGGCAAAAATTAAGGATTTGTCCTAAAAATTAGAATAATAAGATTAAAATAGGATTTTAGAGTAATTATTTCTAGAATTAAATAAATTTAAATAAATTATCTTTTGACTTGGTAAATTTGTAATACATAAGCTATTTGACCTGTGACCATGTAATATGTTAGCAGACTGTCATATGTACACCGACGTACTGGCGATACCCGTATCATTTTGACTGTCTTTTTTGCTCAGCAATTACAGATACGACACCCGTACAATTAGACACACACTTGACCCTAGTTGACCAGTGTCATACCTAGCGTAGCCCCTGAGTTCGATGTATTTATGATTGTGTGGTAGTATTATGTCTGATGCAATATTGTATTATATGATGTTTATAGGATTATTGGATTGTTCAAACAAGACTTCGAAAATCAGGTTATTGGTATTGCCAGCAGCAGGACCCCAGGCGAGTACATTCTCTGACAGTTTCCATTATGTTGATTATCTCTATAATTCTTGTTGTATAGCGTACATGAATCTGACACTATTGTTTACACGAGTTGGCATCATTGAGACCTGTCACGAGGAGTCGTGATTGGAATCCATCGTGCTAGCTGGCAAAAAACGGAGAAATATTAGTAGCTTATGTGATCATACCCAACTTTACATGCATCATAGCTCACCCATACCTCACGTCGGTACAGCCTTACCATTACATGCCTCATCGCTATTACATGTGGTTAGCCTGACCTGTTAGGGATGATCGCTAATCAATGTAATGAGTCATATAGTCCCAAGCCGATCACATGATATACTGATATTTCACACACTTAGTTAGATGATTCTTGACATGTATCTCTAGTATATTGATCTAGAATTTTCACATATTTTAGTTATTGTTCTTGTACACACTTACATACCAGTTCATTGTTCTTGCGTGTACTTGTACTTCTATTTCATGGCTAGATGTGCCTTGATGATGACATGCTCCAGTATTCCATTTATTCCAATATTCCTTATTGCCAGTATTCCTATCTGTCTTGTATTTTTTTACACTGTGTTATCGTTTTTGTCAATATACATGGAACTGCTGTTAGAGGTGTATTTCGTTCCAATCCTGACTGGATATTTTTTTCAGACTGTGACATAGAGGACTTGTTTCCAGCATACTTGGAGATTGGATATTATTGATTGTAGGTTAGACTATTTATTGTTGTTTAGACTTGTCTTGTATTTTTTTGCTTGCTTCAATATCTCATCGTGCTTTAGCTTATGTGATTGAGTATATTCCATATTATATTGTGATATCCGTCTCCTTATGGAGTTGGATATTCATGTGAGATTGACTAGATAGTTACATGACCTAGATAGCGTTCTACCGCCGATGCTGCGGCGTAGGCTGGATGTACCCACGCTCTCGTGCCCCTACACCGGGTGCGGGTCGTGACACATGGATTCGTCTATGCGCCAACTTCTCACTGCCGCATGGGTAGCTCAGTTGTATATCTCACCAAGCCGCATGACCCGTTATGCCGTATGGTTTGCTTTTAATCTCTCTTTACGAAGAAAAATAAAAGTTATCTTATCTGTTTTGCTAGTCATTTGTGTTAGCTTTGGGTATCATACTAGAGGTAATATGAACGTAGTACAAAACTGTGGCTTTTTAAGGATATTCTGCTGGAGAATCTCCGGTGGACTTATTACTTCTTGCGCACTAGGGTGCAACTAATAAGTCCGAAATAGGACTTACCAGAGGTGGTGTGGTCATGGAAAGTTTGGTGGACTTAACACAGTTGGCGCACTTAAATTTTAGAGCATGTGATAAGTTGAGATAACGACTGGTGATAGTCGTAGGGAGAGGTTTGCTCAGAGATCACTTGGACATGGAAGACTCTTGGGGGAGGATGTGAGGACGATAGCTCAAAGGAGACGTAGACGGAGATGATCAATAGTCATACCGAGAGGTTAGGTATGATCCTGGTATTTTTGTGGAAGGAGAAGAAAGTACGCCAGAAGTAGGGACGTGGTTGTTTGCTTCTATTGAAGACATCCCACTGGGGGATTTTTGGAGGACCTATTACCCTTTTACGCACTAGGGGTGCAAGTAATAGTTCAAAATAAACCCTATCTGAGGTAATATGGATGTGATAGATTTTGTGGATAGTAAGGACATTCCGCTGGGGGATCTTTGGTGGAACTATTACCGTTTTGCGCACTTAGGGTACAAGTAATAGATTCAAAATAAACCGTATCAGAGGTAATATGGACGTGATATGCTTTGTGGACTTAGCACCGTGGGCATACTCCGGATTGGGTACGGGTGAGAAGTTGGAAGACAATCGATATCGGAGGTAATATGGACGTGATGATCGATGGTCAAGGCCAGGAAGTTTACTCAGAGATAATATGGACATTGCAAACTCTTGGGTTATGGACTTATTACCCATGGTGTACCTTAAGTACAGATAATAAGCTGAAACAACTAGCATTATCAGGGGTTATGCAAATGTGATAGTAGAAAGTTGAAAAGCAGAACTTTACTCAGAGGTAATGTGGACATGGAAAAGTTATGTAAATATCTTAATCAGAGGTAATGTAGACGTGGTAAGATATGACTCTGTGGGGATAAAGAAAAATAGGACAGAGGTAATATGGATGTGACCATTTTCTTGTGGTGATGGATACACTCCGCTGGGAAAAGTGGAGAGACGTATTTTAGAGGTAGTATGGACGTGAAATGATCGATAGTCGTACCGAGAGGTTAGGTATGATCCCTTTTTGTTGGTGGAAGGAAAAGAAAACGAGCCAAAGGTAATATAGAGGTGGCTATTTCTTTGGATTGAGAACATCCCACTGGGGGACTTTTGGTGGTCTTATTATTCGTTGCGTACATTGAATGCAAATAATAAGTTCAAAAACAATCCCTATCAGAGGTAATATAGACGTGATATATTTTGTGGACCCATTAATTTTTGTGCATGTTAGTGCAAGTAATAGGTTTGGGACAAGTCCTGACAGAGGTAATATGGACGTGGTAGTTTTTGTGGACTTAACACCGCTGGTGTAGCTTGGTGAGGACGGACGATAAGCAGGGATGACAACCGATATCAGAGATAATATGGACGTGATGATCGATAGCAAAAACTTAAAAGTTTTGCTCAAAGGTCACTTGGACATGGCAAACTCAGCTGGAAAGAAATATTAGGATAACAGTTTAAAGGTAATATGGACGTGAACCAATGTCCGAAAAACTCACTAAGGAGTGATTTGCTGAGTGTGGTCTATCCAAAAATGAAGATAGACCTGAGGATTGCTCCGCTGGGGAGATTGGTGGGGATCTGTCATCCATTGCTTATCCGGGACTCCTGGATACCGATGATGGATTTTACGAGAATTTGTAAAGAAGGGAAAAAGGTTACACATAGGCACTTATTAGGGATGAAGCACCAAGAGTTAATTTGTACATCTGGGTTATCCCGCTGGGGATGAGGGGAGTATAAATCTAGTTTCGACATAGTACATTTTTAGGATCTTGTCGTTGATAGGCATCATGAGCAAGTCTCCGTTGGGTTTCACTAGTCGGTACGCGCCATTGGAAAACACAGTTTTCACAATGAAAGGGCCCTCCAATTTAGGTTGGAATTTGCCGACCGTCTTGTGAGTCATGGGGCGTACTGGCATCTCTATATCCTAGTGTCACGATCCGCACCCGGAAAATCGGGCATGAGTCGTAGGTACGTCCAGCCTACGCCGCAGCATCGGCGGTAGAACGCTGTCTAGGTCAACTAACTAGATAATGATCTCACACAAAAATCGGCCATGACCTCTCCAAAAGGAGGGCAACCACACAAACAATATAAACCTGTCAAGATCTCAACTCCAAACGGAGGAGCAAATATCACCATGATAATCACAATATACTCAATCACGAATCTAAGCATGATAAGATAACACAGAGATCTAACAACTATAAAGTCTAATCGACAACAACTACTACAACAACCACAACATCAATAATAATAATACATCATCCAAAATTATATACAAACAAGGTCTCAATCCAAAACCAGAGACAAATCTGGTGCTAAAAGCTAATAAAAACAACAACAAGGTCTCAGTGATCCCGGCTACCAACCCGAAAATTACTCCTAAGGTAGAGGGTCCCTGTCTGCACCATCGACAGGCTCAGGTCCATAAAACGTCGGACACCACTCCTCCGGATACTCTGAAAAATATGTCCAGTCAGGACTGGAGCAAGTACATCTCTAACAGCAGTTCTATTTAAATGATAAAAACTATAAAACAGTTATAGCAAGTAGCAAGAAGAATGAAGCAAGTATGAAACAAGGAAATATGTATAACTGGTGCATAAAGGTAAAGATGCATGGATATCAGAGCAAGATAGTAATAACTGCAAGATACAAGAAATCTACACTAAGAGTAAGTCTGTGCACATGAACGTGTAGTGAGTCTAGCATAAAAAACATGTAGTGAGTCAAGTCCAAAAACATGTAAGTGAGACAAGTCAAGAAATGCATGAGAGTCCAGACTATAAAGAATGAACTCGGTGTCTTTGAAATACTTGTTTCGACATGTAAACGGCTAGGGGTAAGTACGGCTCACCGTGCACTGGGTGCGCGGCTGCTATCATTCCAGATTAGACCAGAGGGAGTGATGCCTGATGATTCCAGATGGGAATATTTACATGTCTACTCGAGTATTTCCCCGCCCCGACTAACACAAGTGGATCCAAGACCTGACACGCAAATCAAGATGAGTCCATCCTGAACATGAATGATGCCTGTAGGTGATGCCTGTAGGTGATGCCAGTAGTGATTCCAGAATAGAGGCCAAAAACATAAAATGTACGTGTCACAAGTAAATGAATCCAGAAATATCAATCAGTGTCCCGTGTTGTGCCAGAATAATCAGATGATACTATACTAGAAGCTGAATCATAATAATCATCAAATAATAAAAACTATCAGAGAATGTACTCGCTTGACGTCCTGAGCAACTGGCGATCCGAACTGGTATCGCAAGGACCTAATGCGAAAAGCAAGGTTAAACATGGTTCTAATGAGTTAAACAGATATAAAATAACTAAAAATAGGCTTCTAGGGTCGTTCTAGGTCAAACGAGTCAAACCGGTGAAATCTGGGTCAAAAAGTCAACTCTGGGTCCAAAAAGTCAACTCTAGGTCAAAACTAGGTCAAAAGTTAACTTTGACGGTCAACCGAGTCAACTACGGTCAAGTCTGGGTTAAACTAGGGTGCTCCTGAATTTCTAGGTCAAACCGAGCTCATTAAGCTAGAAAACTCACAAACTCGCCTCCTTGAGATACCGGGATACCATCGGTATCCGATACCTCAACCTAGGCTATATACCCCACTTATAACCTCTAAAACCTATGCTAGCACGCGTAAATATATACACATATACATATAAAAATTACTCTAATACTATTCCTAGGCTATTGCTCAAAAACCCCGTTCGAAACCCAATACCTTGGTTATCTTAAGGTATTGAAATACCTCGGTATCTCAAGGTATTGAGATACCGCTCTAAACTCAACCCGACTACCCCTCTAGCTAACTAACTATGCATAAACATATATATCTAGCTATAATGTAGGCTAAAATATAGATATCTAATACATATAGGCATATACCTATATATCTATATATATATCTCACAACACACATATACCTTACCTTATACCCATTCTCAATACATATATATCTATATCTAGTCTCTATACCTTTATATAACTATATGTATAGGCTATTATACATATATCTAACACATATAAGTATCTACATAGCTATATGTATCTATATTCACACATACACACAATACACATATACACATACCTTATATCTATATACCTTACCTTACCTTACCTTACCTTACTCTCAAATATATAAATATATCTATCTAGATATCTAACTGTCTATCTACCTAAATAACTATGTAGTTATCTAGCTATCTATCTAAGTATCTATATATATAACTATCTATTATCTAGTATCTACCTATCTAATATCTATCTAACTAGATACCTATCTATTTATATCTAGATATCAACTACCTATCTATCTATCTAACTATCCATCTATTATCTATCTATGTATCAAACTATTTACCTATCCATCTAATATCTATATAGTATCTAGATATCTATCTATTCATAAATCTATCTATCTATTTATATCTAGCTATCTACTTACCTATGTATCTATGTATCTATCTATCTATCTATCTATCTATTTATTTATCTAACTTATCTATCTATCTAACTATAGATATATATATCTATACATATCACTCTCTCCCTCGCTCGCTGCTAGCTGTTGCTGCTGCTGCTTAAAACTGCTGCTGCTGCTGCTTTTCATTGCTGCCGCTGCTGCTGCTTTTTACTACTGCTGCTGCTGCTTTTCACTGCTGCTGCTGCTTATTCTGCTGCTGCTGCTTTTCATTGCTGCTACTGCTGCTGCTTTTTAAATGCTGCTGCTGCTGCTGTTGCTTTTTAAATGCTGAAGGCTGCTTTTTAAATGCTGAATGCTGCTGCTTTTTAAATGCTGAATGCTGCTTTTTAAATGCTGAATGCTGCTGCTGCTGCTGTTCATGCTGCCTGCTGCTGCTGTTCAGTCCACCCCCCTCTCACTCACTCACACACACACACACACACAACCACATACAGACACACATATATATACATATATCTATATATATATATATATATACAACCATATATATATATATATATATATATATATATATATATATATATATATATATATATATATATATATATATATACACACACACAAGCACACTTATACATACATATATATATATATACACATAGACATGTACACACACAAGCACATAGATATAAATACACACATATATATACAAATATGTATACATAAACACACATACATATAATTATATACATATATATATATATAGACACATATACACTAACACAACGCAACACACAACAACACACAAACAACATGCCCCACTCACGCCCAACGACCCCGACACTCACCAACACCCTAAAATATATAAAATATAACTTGAAAACTCTAGCACACACTCCCCGATACTAACCCAACGCGCGCACAAGCCCGAAACGAGGAAACCAAGTCGAAATGGCCGTTCGGTCATTTCGACGAACACGCGGTGCGCGGCTCGGAAAACCTCCTGAAACGCACACCAAACGAACTCGAAATCGGCCCAAAATTTATCCATGCGCTCTAAATGATGTCTAGATCCTAGAAAATGTGCTCCCGCGTCGATTCTAGGTCCGTGGCGGAAACGCGCACGCACTTAGAATCGGCGACGACGAAAAGCCCCAATTTTGCCCGAAATGCCCGTTTCTCCGTGACACGGCTTTCCGTGTCCAAACGGAGACACGCACTCACCCTCAAGACACCCGACAACGTCTACCTAGGTCCGTCTAACCTAGGGCATCACCCAAAATTGGTCCAAATTCGGATTTCACCCGAAATTGACACAAAACCTAGTGTTAAAGTCTCTAAACTCACCCAAACTAGTTCCAACTTCCTCCCACGGGTAGCCTAAGGGTCTAGGAAGGTTCTAAACTATTAATTACACTATACAAAAATAATTAGCAAGGGAAAAGTTAGATTTTACCTCTTGGAAGTTGGAATCCCAAGGCCAAAGTCTCACAACCCCTAGAAATCACCTCCCTCAAGCTCCAAGCCACCAACTCTAGCTTCCACACTAGATCTAAGCTCCTCACACCTAGGTTAGGGAAAAACAAGGTTAGGGCTAGCATAAGGAGAAGGAATGGAAGAAGAAAGAAAAAAAATGGAAGAGGGAACTCACCTTGGAGAAGAAGGAAGAAGGAAGAAGAAGTGGAGAAGAAGAAATGAAGAAGAAGAAGAAGAAGTAAAGAAGTGAAGAAGAAGAAGAATACAAAGAGGGGGGCTGCTGCTGGTTTTTGCATGGGAATGGGTAGGTAGGGGGGGCCGGCCACACATAAAAATGGGGGTTTACATGTACAAAGGTCCAAAATGCCCTCCCGTAACTCGGTTTTGGGTTTCGGGTTCCAAAAACACTCAAACTAACTCCAAATCTCTCCCACAAACCTTCTAAAAATAAAATAAATATTTCTAAGCCCCAAAATAATTCTCACAAGGGTGCGGGCTGGGTCGGACATGGGTCCACTAAGGTCTGACATGGGTCCAGGCTAGCCAAAATCCTAAAACAAACAATATAAAAATAATACAATCGTTAATTAAATATAAATATAATTAATTATAAATAATAAACAATTAACTAAATTAAAATAAAAAAAATATCCGGCTCTGGAAATGGGGTGGTGACAAGCCTATCCTCCTTAGAAAATTTCGTCCTCGAAATTTAAAGTCAATCGCACTCTCTCTAGGTCAAACCCCCAACAATCACAGTCAAGAAATTCTACCTAAACAACATGCAAGATCAGGGTCCTACTGGTCGTGTTATCACAGTCTTAATCAGGGTCACTACACTATCTACCACAGCACAAAGAAAATCTAACAGGTACTAATGAAGCACACAAGGAATGGAAAGGACAAGAAGAAGAACAAAGAGACAAACCTGCTAACCCGACACCCGTAGCATCGGCCTCCTCGACCGTCAACGCATAAGTCCTGCCCTGCTGGGGTGTATCCATCTGCTGGTGCGGGGCATGATGCTGTGCCACAGGTGGCCTAGCTCCAACTCTCTGATCCTGTGCTCCACCCAATTGAGGTGCAGTGGGGCAATCTCGCATCTGGTGAGCAGCGGATCCACAGAACAAACACACCTTCAGCCTCCTCCTACAAACATCCTAAGTGTGTCCTGCCTTTCTGCAGTAGGCACAAGTGGGCACCCTCTGATCCTGACCCTGTTCCGCTGCCTTCTGCACATAGGGACGCTTAGCTGGTCCCGCACTACCACTGGCACTGCCTGAATCATCCCTGCCTCTCTTGGACTTGAGCTCCAAGTCATCCTCTGCTCTCTGAGCATCCCCTACTATCTGCTCGAAATTTGCCTCGCGGTCGCTCCTGGTCAAAGACTTGACCGCCATAACCAAGCCCTTGCGAAACTTCCTCGCCTTGGCTGCCTCACTCAAGCCATCTATAAATCTGCCCAGACGGCAGAACTCCGCTGCGTACTCGTCCACTGTCATGCTCCCTTGGACGAGTGCCTCGAACTGGCTCTCCAAAATACTGAGCGCCACATCTGGGAAAAACTTTTCCTTAAAAAGCCTCTTGAAAGCCTCCCAAGTAAGCCCTGGCGCTGCGATCCTCGTATCTGTGCGATACCACGTCAAAGCGAGGTCGAACATCTGACTGCCCGCTGCCTCTATCTGTATGCCGTCTGGAATCTGTGCCAGTCTGAAGATGCCCTCAATCTGCTCTATCCAGTCATCCGAGTACAGGATCCCTTCTGTACCACGGAACTCCTTGGGCCGCATCCTCTGAAAGTCAATGACGCTGCCCGGACTCGGATGCTGTATCTGATCTGCCTGTGGCTGAATCTGTGCCACCCTATCCACTGCCATCATGGCCACCTGGTGGGCGTTCTCAATGTCCAATCTCATCACATCAACCTGATGGTGCTGCGCGTCCATTATCTCCCTGAAGAACGCAAACAACTGCGTGGCATCTACTGGAGCAGGAAGTGGTGGAGGAACCACCGGAACGACTGGGGTAGTCCTCGGATCGACAGGTGAAGGAGGATCCCCGAGAGAAGCAGATGCTCCCTCAACCGCAGGAGTGGTGAGTGGAGCGGTAGCAGCTGCCTGAATACGAGCTGGACGAGAGGTAACAGACCTCTTATTGGCAACTGCTGGAACGGTACGATGGGATCGTGTCTTCGGAGGCATCCTGAACACAGATCAAAAGAAATCAATACGGCGCAAGATACGATATCATCAAAGAAGGACAATAATATTTCAAAAGAAAGCAATTTCAGAATAATTAGATTAGAATTGTTTCTAGTCGTGATTGAGTACACACTCATCCTAAATCCTAGATCCTATAGCAGGCTCGCAGCAGTACAACTAAGTTGTTGTACCACCACGACATCGCACTAATTGTGAATCGAGACCTGCATGGGCCACCACCAAAAACGTGTCACGATCCGCACCCGGAAAATCGAGCATGAGTCGTAGGTACGTCCAGCCTACGCCGCAGCATCGGCGGTAGAACGCTGTCTAGGTCAACTAACTAGATAATGATCTCACACAAAAATCGGCCATGACCTCTCCAAAAGGAGGGCAACCACACAAACAATATAAACCTGTCAAGATCTCAACTCCAAACGGAGGAGCAAATATCACCATGATAATCACAATATACTCAATCACGAATCTAAGCATGATAAGATAACACAGAGATCTAACAACTATAAAGTCTAACCAACAACAACTACTACAACAACCACAACATCAATAATAATAATACATCATCCAAAATTATCTACAAACAAGGTCTCAATCCAAAACCGGAGACAAATTCGGTGCTAAAAGCTAATAAAAACAACAACAAGGTCTCAGTGATCCCGGCTACCAACCTGGAAATCACCCCTAAGCTAGAGGGTCCCTGTCTGCACCATCGACAGGCTCAGGTCCATAAAACGTCGGACACCACTCCTCCGGATACTCTGAAAAATATGCCCAGTCAGGACTGGAGCAAGTACATCTCTAACAGCAGTTCCATTTAAATGATAAAAACTATAAAACAGTTATAGCAAGTAGCAAGAAGAATGAAGCAAGTATGAAACAAGGAAATATGTATAACTGGTGCATAAAGGTAAAGATGCATGGATATCAGAGCAAGATAGTAATAACTGCAAGATACAAGAAATCTACACTAAGAGTAAGTCTGTGCACATGAACGTGTAGTGAGTCTAGCATGAAAAACATGTAGTGAGTCAAGTCCAGAAACATGTAAGTGAGACAAGTCAAGAAATGCATGAGAGTCCAGACTATAAAGAATAAACTCGGTGTCTTTGAAATACTTGTTTCGACATGTAAACGGCTAGGGGTAAGTACGGCTCACCGCGCACTGGGTGCGCGGCTGCTATCATTCCAGATTAGACCAGAGGGAGTGATGCCTGATGATTCCAGATGGAAATATTTACATGTCTACTCGAGTATTTTCCCGCCCCGACTAATACAAATGGATCCAAGACCCGACACGCAAATCAAGATGAGTCCATCCTGAACATGAATGATGCCTGTAGGTGATGCCAGTAGTGATTCCAGAATAGAGGCCAGAAACATGAAATGTACGTGTCGCAAGTAAATGAATCCAGAAATATTAATCAGTGTCCCGTGTTGTGCCAGAATAATCAGATGATACTATACTAGAAGCTGAATCATAATAATCATCAAATAATGAAAACTATCAGAGAATGTACTCGTCTGACGTCCTGAGCAACTGGCGATCCGAACTGGTGTCACAAGGACCTAATGCGAAAAGCAAGATTAAACATGGTTCTAATGAGTTAAACAGATATAAAATAACTAAAAATAGGCTTCTAGGGTCGTTCTAGGTCAAACGAGTCAAACCGGTGAAATCTGGGTCAAAAAGTCAACTCCTAGTCCAAAAAGTCAACTCTAGGTCAAAACTAGGTCAAAAGTTGACTTTGGCGGTCAACCGAGTCAACTACGGTCAAGTCTGGGTTAAACTAGGGTGCTCCTGAATTTCTAGGTCAAACCGAGCTCATTAAGCTAGAAAACTCACAAACTCGCCTCCTTGAGATACCGGGATACCCTCGGTATCCGATACCTCAACCTAGGCTATATACCCCGCCTATACCCTCTAAAACCTATGCTAGCACGCATAAATATATACACATATACATATAAAAATCACTCCAATACTATTCCTAGGCTATTGCTCAAAAATCCCGTTCGAAATCCAATACCTTGGTTATCTTAAGGTATCAAAATACCTCGGTATCTCAATATATTGAGATACCCCTCTAAACTCAACCCGACTACCCCTCTAGCTAACTAACTATGCATAAACATATATATCTAGCTATAATGTAGGCTAAAATATAGATATCTAATACATATAGGCATATACCTATATATCTATATATATATATCTCACAACACACATATACCTTACCTTATACCCATTCTCAATACATATATATCTATATCTAGTCTCTATACCTTTATATAACTATATGTATAGGCTATTATACATATATCTAACACATATAAGTATCTACAAAGCTATATGTATCTATATTCACACATACACACAATACACATATACACATACCTTATATCTATATACCTTACCTTACCTTACCTTACCTTACCTTACCTTACTCTCAAATATATAAATATATCTATCTATATATCTAACTGTCTATCTACCTAAATAACTATGTAGTTATCTAGCTATCTATCTAAGTATCTATATATATAACTATCTATTATCTAGTATCTACCTATCTAATATCTATCTAACTAGATACCTATCTATTTATATCTAGATATCAACTACCTATCTATCTATCTAACTATCCATCTATTATCTATCTATGTATCAAACTATTTACCTATCCATCTAATATCTATATAGTATCTAGATATCTATCTATTCATAAATCTATCTATCTATTTATATCTAGCTATTTACTTACCTATGTATCTATGTATCTATCTATCTATCTATCTATCCATTTATTTATCTAACTTATCTATCTATCTAACTATAGATATATATATCTATACATATCACTCTCTTCCTCGCTCGCTTCTAGCTGTTGCTGCTGCTTACCCTACTGCTGCTGCTGCTGCTTTTCATTGCTGCTGCTGCTGCTGCTTTTTACTACTGCTGCTGCTGCTTTTCACTGCTGCTGCTGCTGCTTATTCTGCTGCTGCTGCTTTTCATTGCTGCTACTGCTGCTGCTTTTTAAATGCTGCTGCTGCTGCTTTTTAAATGCTGAAGGCTGCTTTTTAAATGCTGAATGCTGCTTTTTAAATGATGAATGCTGCTGCTGCTGCTGTTCATGCTGCCTGCTGCTGCTGTTCAGTCCACCCCCTCTCACTCTCTCTCACACACACACACACACAACCACATACAGACACACATATATATACTTATATCTATATATATATATATATATATATATATATATATATACAACCATATATATATATATATATATATATATATATATATATATATATATATATATATATATATATATATATATATATATATACACACACACACAAGCACACTTACACATACATATATATATATATATACACATAGACATGTACACACACAAGCACATAGATATAAATACACACATATATATACAAATATGTATACATAAACACACATACATATAATTATATACATATATATATATATATAGACACATATACACTAACACAACACAACACACAACAACACACAAACAACACGTCCCACTCACGCCCAACGACCCCGACACTCACCAACACCCTAAAATATATAAAATATAACTCGAAAACTCTAGCACACACTCTCCGATACTAATCCAACGCGCGCACAAGCCCGAAACGAGGAAACCAAGTCGAAATGGCCGTTCGGTCATTTCGACGAACACGCGGTGCGCGGCTCGAAAAATCTCCTGAAACGCACACCAAACAAACTCGAAATCGGCCCAAAATTTACCCACGCGCTCTAAACGATGTCTAGATCCTAGAAAATGTGCTCCCGCATCGATTCTAGGTCCGTGGCGGAAACACGCACGCACTTAGAATCGGCGACGACGAAAAGCCCCAATTTCGCCCGAAACGCCCGTTTCTCCGTGACACGGCTTCCCGTGTCCAAACGGAGACACGCACTCACCCTCAAGACACCCGACAACGTCTACCTAGGTCCGTCTAACCTAGGACATCACCCAAAATTGGGCCAAATTTGGATTTCACCCGAAATTGACACAAAACCTAGTGTTAAAGTCTCTAAACTCACCCAAACTAGTTTCAACTTTCTCCCACGGGTAGCCTAAGGGTCTAGGAAGGTTATAAACTATTAATTACACTATACAAAAATAATTAGCAAGGGGAAAGTTAGATTTTACCTCTTGGGAGTTGGAATCCCAAGGCCAAAGTCTCACAACCCCTAGAAATCACCTCCCTCAAGCTCCAAGCCACCAACTCTAGCTTCCACACTAGATCTAAGCTCCTCACATCTAGGTTAGGAAAAATCAAGGTTAGGGCTAGCATAAGGAGAAGGAATGGAAGAAGAAAGAAGAAAAATGGAAGAGGGAACTCACCTTGGAGAAGAAGGAAGAAGGAAGAAGGAAGAAGAAGTGGAGAAGAAGAAATGAAGAAGAAGAAGTGAAGAAGAAGAAGAATACAAAGAGGGGGGGCTGCTGCTGGTTTTTGCACGGGAATGGGTAGGTAGGGGGGGCCGGCCACACATAAAAATGGGGGTTTACATGTACAAAGGTCCAAAATGCCCTCCCGTAACTCGGTTTTGGGTTTCGGGTTCCAAAAACACTCAAACTAACTCCAAATCTCTCCCACTAACCTTCTAAAAATAAAATAAATATTTCTAAGCCCCAAAATAATTCTCACAAGGGTGCGGGCTGGGTCGGACATGGGTCCACTAAGGTCTGACATGGGTCTAGGCTAGCCAAAATCCTAAAACAAACAATATAAAAATAATACAATCGTTAATTAAATATAAATACAATTAATTATAAATAATAAACAATTAACTAAATTAAAATATAAAAAAATATCCGGCTCTGGAAATGGGGTGGTGACACCTAGCCCTCTGAGAGTGCTGTTGTAATAACTGTCAAATTTTAAATAGTACGCTGTCCTTTACCAAAGTTCATACCTTCAGCTTTTTGGAGGTCATATCCCATCTTTGACATGAGACAGAGTGATTGTTTGCTGTAATGATGGAACTGAGGCAACTCATCATTTATTGCGTTGAATACTGTCGATGACTTAGCCTGCACCGAATAAGGAGCTCTATGCACTGGAACGCTGCCATTAAATACGAAAGTTGGAAAAAACTTGAATCAATTAAACAAACTAAAGAAAGTACAAAAAAAAGTCCTAAAAGGCAATCTAAGTACAAAGTTATTTTTTTGGGGTGACAATGGAGGGTTAGGAGTGTAGAAACTCTCTTTACTCCATGGACGATCCGATGTAGACGCTATAAACTCCCTCGACCAAATTTAGGTCTACCTGGCTTAGATAGAGAGACTAGGGTTAGTTTGAAGCCATTTAGAATTAGAACATAGTATTTTAGATTAATGTACACAATATTTGTATCACTTTGTGCACCTTACCGTTGCTTCAATATTTGGAGCGCTACACTAGCATTTGCTTCCAAACAAATTTTACACACTTTTCCCAAACGTGCCAGCCTTCCATTCTGACCTTTGTGTAACTCATAAATACCCTCTCTTGTGCTTTATTTTAGTCGCACAATATTCGTTACAAACGTTTATTTTTAAATCCAAATAAATTCAACTTTGCATCTTTGTCCATTCCAATCGAAATTGGAGACACAATCTCGACCCGTTTTATGCAACCCAATTTATGACAATATTCTATTCTGAGTTTACTACATCCATGATACTTGTGTCCCACTCAATTTTAACCCTATGCACTTCCAATTAATTAAAGAACACCAAATTTATAATATCAAGAAAAAAAGTTTGATAATATAAAAAGAAACAAGAAACAAAATAAAATAAAATTAAAAAGATAGTAAATTTGTAAGTTTTTAATTTTTTTAAGATGTCCGACGTAATGCTTGGGACTTTAAATTAGTTTTCTTTAGATGTCCGACATAACACTCGATGCATTAAATGACTTTTGGACCCACTGCCCCCAACTCCCACCATTTATAAATAGTACAAATAATATGTCCCCATAGCTCGATCCATCAATCTTCCGTCATCCAGGTAGGGCTCTTATTTGTCTTCTCGGTAACCACAAGGGTCACTCGAGTTCGACTGTTTAAATTGTAATATTATTAAGATTATATGAGTTTTATGATGTAATCGATTTTAGAAGAAAGTGATATAATATAATTAAGCTTGTAATGGCCATTATATCACACCTAATTTTTTTTTAAACATCATCGTATCATTTAGTTAGTTCATTATCATTATCTACTGTCAAACTCTACTAATTCCCGTTTTCTTTGCGAATATCTCCTCTTCCTGACATTGTCTAAAAAATTCGACTGTTTCAAAGAAAAATAGCAATTAGCCAGTCAACTATTCTAATCATATTCAGATCGATTTGCAAAGTCCCCCCAAGTGCAATATAAGAAAATAAAACTTTTTCAAAGTTTTTTTTCCGATAAAATGTTAATTTTTTTTATAATTTTCATGTAGTGTGTTCGTGGCTTCACATCATGTTTGATAATTTCTATATATAATCATTTTTGTTGTTCTTTGTTATATATCTTGCAACTTTGTTAGGATATTTGCTAACTTTATCAGAATATTATTTGTTCACATTATGCCTTTGCGGTCCTAAATTCTAGATTAGTGAATTAAGAGTCCATATATATTATTAAATTTCAAATTCATATACATATGGTCAATCCGTTTTGTCGTTTGGTAACATTAAACAGATCAAGGCACTAAGTTAAAAAATATTAGGAGGCAATTGCAAATTAGCCTATAAGTTGTGTTGCATCCGAAATTAGCCTATAAGTTCTATAAGTTGTGTTGCAGCTTCCAGATTATCCGAATTTATATAAGTTCTATTTAAAGCATCGAAGTTTAAAAATTTACGAAAAAAGTATTAAAACGTTTATTGGAATGACGTTTTATATTTTTTTATATTATAATTTTTATCGTTTATTTTCTCTAGACATTTAAATAAATAAATAAAAAAGTAGAAAATGTCCTTAGTAAAGACGCACTTCCTAAGGGCGTTTCCTATTTTTTATTATTATTTTTTTTGCCACTCTGGTCTCTCTCACGTCTCTCTCTCACTCTCTTGTTCTCTGGTCTTTTTTTTTCCCCTCATCTCTCTTTATTAAATTAAAATTTTTTTAATGAAATAAAAATATATTATAGAATTTTTTTTTAACTTTTGCTTACTACATAGTTTTGAGAAAAAAAATATTCAAATTTTTTTTTAGAGAATTAAAATTTTATTTTCTTTACAGGAATAAACTATTCCAATTTTTTTAGGTAAATAAAATTATATGGAAAGAAAAAAGAGAAATAAAATTATACAGTCAAGGAGAGGATTATTTGATTTACTCTATAAGATTATATGTATTTCGATTTGTGTTTACTTGAAAAAAAAAGAATTAACTTCTTATTGGTTAATATTTTATTGAAATCGATAATTATTATGGTCTCCTTAATATTATAAATTGTTTCTATCCAATATTAAAAAAATCTCTCATATTCTATTGGTTATTCAATTAAAATTTAAAAAAAAAAACATTATTCACTTAAGATTTTAAAGAATTTTAAAGAATTGAAATTTTTTCTTAACAAATATCACATGACTTTATTTGTATAAAGATTTCAATAAATTCTTTCAGATTTAATGAATTCGATTGAGTTTTTAAAATTTTCTTAACGAATCTCACAGACTTTATTTGTATAAATATTTCAATAAATTTTTATGAATTAAAAATTGGACATACATGACGCATGTGCTAAACAAATATTGTATACGGGACGCGTGTACTATGACACTAGTGGTATTTGGATTACATAAAAAATATAATTTAATTCTCTAAAAAAATATCAAAATATTTTTCTCAAAACTCTGTAGTTTAGCAAAAGTAAAAAAAAAAATTCTAGATTTTTTTTGGATTTCATTATAATCCTCCAATTTAATAAAGAGAGAGGTGAGAAAGAAAGAGAGTGAGAGAGAAAGAGCAGACAAAGAGGAGAGAGAGAGAGACTAGAGACGAGAGAGTGAGTGAGAGAGAGAGAGACGTGAGAGAGAGATAGAGACCAGAGAGTGAGAGAGAGGAGAGAGAGTGAGAGAGATCAGAGAGTGAGAGAGACCATAGAAGAGACGTGAGGGAGACGAAAAAAATAATAATAATAAATAAAAAATGTCCTTTCTAATAGTATTTTTTAATTTATTATTATTATTATTATTTCGTTAAACGCAAAAAAAATTAAATGATAAAAATATAATATTAAAAAATATAAAACGTTCTTTAAATGAATAATTTGATACTTTTTTAGTATTTTTTTCAAATTTTTATATTTTAGATGGAATTTATATAAATTCGGATGCTCTGGCTAAAAAATTTTGTTTTTATTTTGATTTCTATCTTACGTGATATATGATGAAAAATTTCTACAAAAAATTTTCACATGTAAATTTTTTTATAGAAATTTGTTCTCTCTAATAGAATTTAATATTGGACCATACTTTCAAACTAGTTCATTAAATTGATTCTTTTATTTTTTATCACCTAGGATAAAAATGATGAACTATTGGAGAGTGTTTTTTGTTAGTACAATTTTTAAGTAGAAACTTTGACAACTATGATACAATTTTTACATAGAAACTTTGCCGCATTATATTAGTAGAAATTTTTGGAGAGAGAACAAAAAGAAATTAAAGAAGACGCAAAATACAAGTATTGCCAAAAACACAAGGACTAGAATGCTAAACTACCCACAATATATATACATCCCACGCACCAACCCACCCTCCAGTTTCCTAATCCTTCTCTTCTCCCAAAAACCCTCCATCCCCATGGAGGAGAAACACAGTGGTCCTCCGGAGCTGGAAGGAATTGCAGCGGTGGTGGGCTACTATGTGCTGTTCGGCAAGAGCCCCAAAGAAGAACAAGGCGTCGAGGAGGAGGAGGAGGAGAAGAAGAAGAGTGGTAGCAGCATTAATAATGGCGCCGAGGCGAAGAAGAGTAGCTTTCGCGGGGTGAGGAAGAGGCCGTGGGGGAGGTGGTCCGCCGAGATACGCGACAGGATCGGGCGGTGCCGGCATTGGCTCGGCACGTTCGACACCGCGGAGGAGGCGGCAAGGGCCTACGACGCGGCAGCCAGGAGGCTCAGGGGAGCCAAGGCCAGGACCAACTTCGCCATCCCTCCTCCTTCTTCTTCTTTCTACATACCAATGCCGACTTCCCCCGCCTCCTCCTCGAAATCTTGCAGTGCTGGTGCTGGTGCTGGCAAGAAGAAGAGGAAGAGAGAGGGTGCTGGGAGTAGCGAGGGTGAGAAGACGAAGAAAAAGCGCAGAGTGGTGACTTCCTTTGAGGAGTTCTTCAGCTGCAGCACTACTGCTGCTGGTTCAAGTAGTGGGGGTCTACAAGTGAAGGGAAGTGGTGTTGGTGCTGAAGTTGTCATCAGCTTAGATGATGGTTAATTATTTAGGACTGCTGTAGTTAACTGTGTAATCTAAGCTAAGCTTCTATGTTTTTTGTTTTTTTACCTTTTTGTGACTTTGAATGGTGTTTTCTTGTGGATGTTATGTATAACTTGTATTAAATGTATTTTTTTTTTTTTCCTTTTTCAAGATGTAGAGATATGTTGCATGATATACTACATGTTTAGGTGGTGGCGGTGGTTTTTTTTTTCTTTTTCCGCATAACGTGAGATTCGATGCAACGATCAAAATTTTTTGCACATCGCATTGCATATATTTGGATTCACTGTCTTTCAATTTTTATTATTTTATAAATGGAAGAAATAATTCGTCCCGTTGTTCGATCTACTGATCTACTGTCACTCTACTCACTGAACTTGGATCTTATATCTCTCATCGGTAACCACAAAAGTCATTCGAGTTCGATTACTACATGTTGGGACATTATTTTGCATCTTAAGCTAGGATTAATTTTTTTATTTTATGTTTTGTTAAAAAATAATTTAAATTAAAATTTGTTATATAGATATCATTACGATCGAATTATAAAATATTTTCTATTTTAATAATATGAGTTATAAATATTTAACTATAATTAAATAATAATATATAATTAAAAAATTAATAATAATTTATTTATTTATTATTTTTTAATTATGTAAGGTTATATATACAGTTTAGACTGTTTTTATTGAGCCATTTTAAAACATTTTTATATGTAATTTTTAGAAAAAAAATTTAAATTAGAATTTTATATTGATACTGGACTCGAACACATCCAGTTAGGGAGAATATTTTCCACTTTCACATGATAGCTAAACAATTAGCTAAAATTTATTTATTTTTAATTTTAATTTTTAGTTACTATTTATATCATTTATTTTGAATTATTTCTATAAAAAGTAGAAAATAGAAATTAATTATATAGTATCAATTTTGACAAGCCTTAATATATTTTTAAAATGTCTCTATGGGTTCGGTAAACAATTTGATAAGTACATGACTGCTAATATTAACTTAAGAACCATTTAGATATTGGACAAATAATGCTATTTAAAAGTCTACTTAATATTTTTAAATTTCCAGAAAACAATTATATAGTATTAAAGTGTTCCATTTGAGGAGTTTTTCAGCTGCAGCACACTACTGCCGCTGCTTCAAGTGGGGGTCTAGAAGTGAAGGGAAGTGGTGTTGGTGCTGAAGTTGTCAACTTAGATGAAGGTTAACTAGTTGGGACTGCTGTAGTTACTGTGTAATCTAAAGCTTATAATCATGTTTTTTTGTTTCTTTCCTTTTTGTGACTTTGAATGGTGTTGTTTTCTTGTGGATGTTACGTATGACGTATATTAAATGTATAGTTTTTCTTCTCAAGATGTAGATATGTTGGCTTTGCTTTTCCTTTTCTTGCAAAAGCTCAATTCCTCTTTCTTTCTTTAGTCCCACATCGGATGCACCAAAGCCCCCTTGTGCATATATATTACTTTCTCTTCTTTGCTCTATTAAGTTGTTGTGTGGGGAACCCCTTGGGCCACACGCGCGCGCCGCCGCCGCCGCCCGGCCCGGCTCGGTTCGGTTCGGCGCGCGTAACGGGTGCGGGTACGCGCCCACATCTGCGGGCGCCGAATGCCGATCCGATTTCCTCTTCGGGTTCGGGCTGGGACCCTAAAATCCTTTTTGCTCCTTCTTCTTTCTTTCATTTATTTTTCTTAAACGTTGGCATTAAGTTCTAAACGTTACAAAATTTATTCTGAACGTTACGGTTTTTGAACCGTTATTGTTTAGGTGTCCAGGTTCATTCGTAACGGCTGAATTAAATCCTAATTTAATTCAGACCGTTACACAATGTTCTATATATTCGTCCTTGTTCTTTGTAGATCAACACATCAGAAAATATTCATACGAAAACTCTGTCAACATTCGGTTCAGTTCTTCGTCTTCATCTCCAAGCTCTGGGCAGAGCTAAGTCCTAGTCATTCTCTCCAAGTCGTGTGCGGCAACGAGATTCCGGTAGTGCGGGGGTTTTACCACTAGGAGCTTCGGGTACGTCTGCACACAGATCCCGAATAAACTCTTAGGGCAGTGCTTCGTGCACGACTTCCCCAGAGGCCGGTAACATCTGTTTAAATTTTATTTTGTATTCTGAAATTGTTCAATAATAAAAGACAACAAAATTCTAACAATCTAAGAGTTTATTTATTTGTTATTTTTTTTTAAGAATTGATTTCTAAAACATACTGTACCAAAATTGATTTCTAGAAAACTGTTCAATAGTCACAGTAAGTAGTTATATATATTCAATAGTAACAATCTTACTATTCGTTCAACAGTTTTGTTAAAGTTGTAACTTAGTCTTACTATTCGTTCAATAGTAACAGTCTTACTATAGAAAACTGTTGAATATTGTTTCAATAGTTGATTTCGTTTCTGTAGCAACTTCACAAGTTCACAGATTTTTTTGTAGCAAACAATAGTTTATTTACTGTATTTGTTGTACCCAAACTATAGTTTTATTACTGTAGCAACTCTTTACTTGTAAAACTTGCAATCTAAGTAGCAATTTATTCCAAATTACCGTTCTAGCAATTTACTTACTGTTAGAATTATTAAAATTGGTCCAATAGTTTTGTTAAAATAGTTTTGTTAAAATTCTCACTATTTGCTTGGAATTTATTTCTTAGAATTAATTTCTGTGCTACTGTTATAATTTCTGTGCTTCAATAGCTACTTTAGTACAATTGCTTCAATAGCTACTTTAGTATAATTGCTTCTACTTTAGTAGAATTGCTTCAACAGCTACTTTAGTAGAATTGCTTCAATAGCTACTGTTAAAATTTCTGTGCTTCAACAGTACTCGGACAAATAAGTTGATTTATTCTTTCATAGCAATTTTCTGTGCTTCAATAGTTACTGTGCTTCAACAGTACTTAGTATTTTGAAATTTCTAACCAATAGTTACTGTTACTGTTACTTCTAGCTAATAGTTGATTTATTCTTTCATAGCAAAATATACAAGTTGATTTATTCTCTTCATAGTTACTGTAACATACAATTTGCTTCTCATTATTTGTTATAATTGTTTTATTCTCAAAAAATTGATAGTTACAGTAAAAGAAAATTAATTTGTCAATTGTAATTTTGATCAAAAAAATTTCGTTCAGTTGTAACATACAATTTGATTCATTTTAATCACTTAGTATTTTTTAAAGCAATTTGGACCAAAAAGAAAATAGTTTAGTAAAAGGAAATTGCAAATAAAATCTTCAAATCTAAAGTTTCAAAGTCGAGACAAACTCGGGCACAAGCCGAAAGGGTCCTTCTGTCAACCGGGTGTAAATAACCCTAAGCGACACGGTATTTAAGAGTCTTCGGACCACCGCTAGCTGGGAACCGGCCCCTACAGCTAACCTGAGTTGATCAACACTTGAAAAACTAAAGATTTTAAGATTGATTAGCAAAGACCTCCTAAATTATTATCTTAGACATTGTTATTAAATAAATTTATATTTTCAGACCGCAATCATGACTGGAAAGGAGGAATCATCCACTGCAAAACCTGCTAAGTTTGATGGTTCATATTTCAAGAGATGGCAGAGCCAAATGAAATTTTGGCTCACGACCTTAGGTCTTATTTCTGCCATTGATGGGTCCACACCTATCACAAACGATTCTGATGATACTGAGTCTGACGTAGCAGTGTCCACCTCATCGAAACCTAAAACCCCTAAAGAGATAGACTTTCATTGTTTTCATAGAATTCTAAGCGCATTATCTGAATCCTTGTATGATATATTTTTTGAATACAAGAGCGCTAAAGAACTCTGGAAAGCCTTGGAAGATGAATACGGCTGTGATGATGCCGGAATAGAAAGGTTTAATTCTTCAACCTTTAATAGGTATTTCATGGTAGATGACAAACCAATGAATGACCAGCTCCATGAATTCCAAGAATACCTTAGACATATTCAAGCCAAAGGGACATCTTTCTCTAATGAACATAAAATAGCATGCCTAATAGACAAGCTACCTCCCTCTTGGTCTGATATGGCTAAGGATCTTATCCATACACAAGGAGACCTTACTTACAATCAAGTCCTAAAGAAAATTAGAACCGAAGAACAAATTAGATTGAGGTCTAAGCCTAAGACTGAATCTAAAGCTAAGGTAAACCTTGTAGAAGGCCAAGGAAAACCCAAGTCTACTTTTCCTTATAAACCCAAAAAGAATCTCTTCAAGAAGAAGAAAAACTTTCAGCCTAACCACCTCAACCATCATCAACAAAACCAAACACCTAGGAACTTCAGTCAGACTCAGGATCAGAAGAGGTTTTGTTTTGTGTGTGGTAAAACAAACCATATGGCCACCAACTGCTACCATAGGAAGAAGGAAGCTGTCCAGACCTCCTACAAAGGAAAGGACTCAGTTAGACCAGAAGCGAACATGCTTCACAAAGGTTCTTCGAGTTCCTTCAGGTCTGTAAGCTTTCAACCCCTAATTAACCTCTCTTACCATTCTGATGATTGGTGGTTGGATTCTGGAGCTAATGTTCACGTTTCATTTAATCGCTCCTGTTTTTCAAACTATCAGGAATCAAGTGGAGGAGGTGTGACCCTAGGAGATGGCTCAACGGCACAAATTATTGGAAGAGGAAAAGTTAACCTGAAGATGACATCAGGAAAAATCTTAACTCTTCATGATGTTCTTCATGTGCCGTCTGTCAGGAGAAACCTAGTTAGTGGATCCCTTCTTGTAGCCTCAGGATACAAAATTGTAATGGAGGCTAATAAAGTAGTTTTTTCTAAGCATGACTCTTTTATAGGAAAAGGCTTTGTAAAAGACGATTTTTTCATTTTAAGTACAATAAATAAAATTCTGATTGTTCTCTCATTGTCTCTAATATAGAATCTTTAAATGTTTGGCATGGCAGACTAGGTCATGTGAACCTAGATTCTATTAAAAGAATGATGACCTTAGATCTTATTCCCAAGACCTGATATTGTATTTGCTATTGGGAGACTAAGCAGATATACCAGTAACCCAAATCAGTCACATTGGACTGCCTTGGATAGGGTATTTAGATATCTCAAGGGCACCCTAGACTACAAACTTTATTTTACTAGGCACCCTGATATCATAGAAGGTTATTCAGATGCAAACTGGGTAACCGACTCACATGATATAAAATCCACTACTGGATATGTATTTACTCTAGGAGGAGCTGCAATCTCCTGGAGCTCTTGTAAGCAAACTATCATAGCTAGGAGTACAATGGACTCTGAAATGATAGCTTTAGATACAACTTGTACAGAAGCTGAATGGCTTAAAAATCTTATTATGCATATACCTGTTTCTCTTAGTCCTGTTCCTGCAATTTCTATAAATTGTGATAATAAATCTGTTATTGAACTACTAAAGCATGATTCTGTGAATGCTAAGATGAACAGGCACCTGCAGCTGCGCTTCAAGTCAATCAAAAGTCTACTAGGCAAATTTGTGGTTCTTGACTATATAAAGTCAGAAAAGAACCTTGCAGATCACTTGACGAAGGGTCTGTCTAGGACTTTGATCCTAGAATCATCGAGGGGGATGGGGTTAAGCCCATAAATTAGTCACCAGCAGTGGCAACCCAACCGAGTCTGACTGGAGATCCCAAGAAGCCGGTTCAATGGGTAGAAACAAGCTGAACTTAGGTGACTTTATGGAACACTGACTCGAGATTAAAATCTCATTAAAATTAAAGCCCAAGCGGCTGTACATGTGTACAATGATTCCCCATCCCTATGGTGACAGTGTTCCTGTGTGATATGGTTAGGATGAGTTTAAACTCTTAATAGGTCCAAGCTGTAATGCTAGGTTGATTCATATCACCAACCATTAAGGACTTACCTATATGAGAGGTCGTGAAGGCCGCGACTATGGGACAGGGCGATCCCAGACAACTCTCATGAATGTGGAAAGTGCGCATGGCCATTTAAAAGCGCCACCCGATAGACCAAGGACCTCTAGCGTACTATGTGTGCTATTTTCTAAATCTGGTTCAAAGAAGTCTGATTCAAGGCATAGTCCATCAAGCACTTCTTCAGATTAAGGCAATAGTCACTACGTGAGATTCAAGGCTGTAGTCCATCTCATCTATGCATAGTATTTTACTGCCCAGATGCTCTCTCTCTCTCTCTCTCTCTCTCTCTTTATTTACTTCACTCTTATCTCTGTTTCGGAACTTGACCTTTTGGGGGGGGATTGTTGGCTTTGCTTTTCCTTTTCTTGCAAAAGCTCAATTCCTCTTTCTTTCTTTAGTCCCACATCGGATGCACCAAAGCCCCCTTGTGCATATATATTACTTTCTCTTCTTTGCTCTATTAAGTTGTTGTGTGGGGAACCCCTTGGGCCACACGCGCGCGCCGCCGCCGCCGCCCGGCCCGGCTCGGCTCGGTTCGGTTCGGCGCGCGTAACGGGTGCGGGTACGCGCCCACATCTGCGGGCGCCGAATGCCGATCCGATTTCCTCTTCGGGTTCGGGCTGGGACCCTAAAATCCTTTTTGCTCCTTCTTCTTTCTTTCATTTATTTTTCTTAAACGTTGGCATTAAGTTCTAAACGTTACAAAATTTATTCTGAACGTTACGGTTTTTGAACCGTTATTGTTTAGGTGTCCAGGTTCATTCGTAACGGCTGAATTAAATCCTAATTTAATTCAGACCGTTACACAATGTTCTATATATTCGTCCTTGTTCTTTGTAGATCAACACATCAGAAAATATTCATACGAAAACTCTGTCAACATTCGGTTCAGTTCTTCGTCTTCATCTCCAAGCTCTGGGCAGAGCTAAGTCCTAGTCATTCTCTCCAAGTCGTGTGCGGCAACGAGATTCCGGTAGTGCGGGGGTTTTACCACTAGGAGCTTCGGGTACGTCTGCACACAGATCCCGAATAAACTCTTAGGGCAGTGCTTCGTGCACGACTTCCCCAGAGGCCGGTAACATCTGTTTAAATTTTATTTTGTATTCTGAAATTGTTCAATAATAAAAGACAACAAAATTCTAACAAGATATGTTGCATGATGTACCCGACATTATTTTGCATCTTAAGTTGGGGATCAATTCTTTGATTTCACGTGTCAAAGTTATTATATTATTTACTAGTTGCGTGCATAAGTAACGTACATCAGAAACGTAATCCAATCCGAAAAAACATCTTTCATTTTATTTATATAAGTTATAAATATTTATCTATAATTAAATAATATTAGATAATTAAATAAATATTAATTTATTTTTTAATTTTTAATTATGTGAGAATATATATATATATATATATATATATATATATATATATATAATTTGGACAGCTATATTGAATCGTTTTTAAACTTTCTGGTAAAAACTAGTAATAAAAAATTGTAAATTTTGTCTTGATTAAAATTTATTATAGATATCGTTGTTCCATAAAATCGAACTCATTTAACCAAAGAAAATATTTTCTATCTTAACCACATGAGTTAAAAATATTTGACTATAATTAGATAATATTATAAAGTTAAATAATTAGTTATAATTATTTATTTTTTAAAATTTTAATTACTTAAAAGTATACGTACCACTTCGATATTTTATTTTGAACTGTTTTCAAATCTGTATAAATATAAATACAGATTAACTATATAGTATTAATTTTTCTATATGGGTTTGGTAAACAATTTGACAAGGACATGACTGCTAATTTTAACTTAAGAACCATTTAGATGGACAAATAATGCTATTTAAAAGTCTACGTAATATTTCTAAATTTCCAGAAAACAATGACTTATAATGTTAGCAAAGTGTTCCATGTTCCATTTGCAAGTCTCTGTCATTATGTATAATATAATGGATAAAAAATATTATTGTCCAATAGCATTATTTTATTCTTAGGATGTTCCACTATAACTCCACGTAATATTCATGTATCTCCACGTGTTTCTAACTTAAAAGAGCATATAATTGTTTCCAGGACTAGTAACTTCATTGATATAAAAAATAAAAAAAATAAATAAACAGGTTTTGAATATAATAACTATAGAACTCTCTAGCCAAAAGAAATAAATATGTTCTCAAAAAAGTTGTAGTCAACTACCAGAATTTGGAAACATAAGTATTATTATTTGGAAACCTCAAACGTGGCAGCCATCACCGTGACGATTTTGGAGACGGTTATATAAAAAATAAGCTTATTATTGTATACCATACATACTGGTGTAGTGAACTCCGTCCGTTGACGGAATCTAATCTCTCTCATGAAATAGACATCCATGAGCATAACCCAATCTGTAGGTGTGAAATTGTTCCGTGTCCTGAGTTTGAATAAAAAAAGTGTAGGCCTGAGTGAACTTTTTGAGGTCTTGGTAAATGAAGCGGTCGGGCACTTTAAAGCTTCTCGAAGGCTGCAATCTATATGTGCAACAACAAAGAGTTGAAAACTTTTATACCCACCTTTAAAACCATTGAAAAGAAGATTTAATTACACCTTGGTATTGTCAACTATCCAAAATATTTAACTTAACATTTTTAATTTTGATAGATACTAATTTAATACCATAAATTATATTATAATTTTTATGTTGATATTCAAAAATTTTAAAAGGATAAAAATATTCCTCCCTTTTTCACCCCCACCTCCACCCTCATCCCCTCTCTCCCTCCTTCTCCGACAGCGTCCTCCTCCAAACACCCCCCCCTCCGGCGCGACCCAGTCCGCTCCCCCGCCCCAGCGCCCACTGGGGACCCCGCCTCCGCAGCCGACCCCCCCCCCCCCTCGCGTCCCCGCCCCCGCGCCCTCCTTCCGTCCCCGCTCACCCCGGCCAACCCCACCCCCCACCCTCCCGCTCCGTGTCGTGCGGCCTCTTGCTGCCGCTGCTGCTGCTGCCTACGGCTGTGCCCCCCTCGGTCGCCGGCGCCGGAGAGGGGGGTAGGGGGGGGGGGGAGGGGGGCAGAGAGAGAGAGGAGGGAGATGGATAATTTGGTCTTTTTTTTCCAGGGTATTAAGTTAGCACCTATCGAAGTTGAGGGTGTAAAATTGAACATTTTAGATTGTTGATGGTATCAAGTGGTAATTTAGCCTAAAAAAAAATTCATAAGCAAACTTTTTAGATGCAAACAAAGTATCAAGTTAAATATTTCACATTGTTCAACACTAAGGTCTCGTTTGGTTTTCGGAATCATGGGGTTGGAAAAGGAATTTCATTACTTTCCTCTGTCTGGGAGCCAAAGGAATTGAGGAGGAAAGAAATTTAGGTGGAAAAGTGGTTTCCTCCATCCAACCAAGGATTCACTTTTTCACCTTTAAGTAATCACTTTTTCTTCCAAGTTTCTTGGCATTTTCAAACACCAGAAAGAAAAATCAATAGAAATTATAGTTTTTCAAAGGAAAGAAAAGAGTAAGGAATTGATTTGCTTTCCTTTCATTTCCTTTCTGCGAACCAAATGAGGCCTAAGGGTGTGTTTAGGAACTTTTGGGGGGAGGGGGAGAAAAATTTGATAGGAAAGAAAATGAAGGAAAGTAAAATGAGGGTAAAGTTAAAATTTTATTCTCTTGTTTGGATGACCAAAACGTAGAGGAAAGAAAAGTGAATAATTTTTTTTTTTTTTTTGTAGGATAGAGATATAATTATTCTTTAATCCTTAGTTTTTTCAAATCATACTTTATGTTTAGCTATTTGAGAGGTAGTTGAGTAAATTCTTTATCAAAAAAATAAAAAAAAATGAGTAAAATTTTTGAAGTTCTTCTCATCTATCTCCATTTTCCTCCAACCCTTTTGGAGAATTTTTTTTGGTGGGTCCCACATATTTTTTCCTTTCAAATTCCTCTCAACCCTTCCCAAGCAACATTATTTTTCATTTTCCTCCCACTTTCCCCTCTGCTTTTTCTTTCTCTACATTTTCTCCCTTCCTAAACAATACATAAAAGAGTTGTAAACAATGTTTTAAAAACATGACCGATGATTGAACCGAAAATCTTTGGTATAGGTCGAACCGGGGTTCAACCAGAGTTTAACCGGAGTTCAAATAGACCCTTTACGAGAACCAAATAATATAACATATCTATATTTACTTCTTGGTTTGGTTTGATTTGGTTTAGAGTATGCATGATTTGGTTTGGTTTTACAACTATAAAGTCTCTCAAAACCAAACCAAGTACCAAATGATTCAAATCTCATGTGAATTTTTTTTTGAGTTCTTTCTAAACCAGAATCGGCCGGTTCTGTGAGACTCGTCTCACAGTTCTAGTATACGTACCCGATATACGCGATTATACATGTATAGCTCGTTTACTGTTTAATTGCTTACATCATATTTTATGTCATTCATGTATTGTCTAGATTGGTTTTGTAAAGTTTCTCCTTAGTTGCATGCTTTGGACCGTTGGTTCATTGGTTTTTGTGTGCATGGCTGCGATGAACCCAGAAGAGGGGCATGGATTATGATCAAATGGCCTACAATCAACCATTTTGTCTATTTAAGCAAATCATTTCTCTTTTCTTCAATTTGTTTCCTTTTATTTCTCTTTCCTTCTTTACTTCTTCAGCCTTCACCGAGAGCATCCGAGCTTGGCCTTGGCCATGGGTGACCTTGGTAGTATTAGGCTAGAACTTGACCGTAGGCAAGTACATATTGTCAACCGAAGAAACAACCACTGATCTTGCTTTGATTCTTAGTATAACTTATTTTAATCATTTGATCGATTTTATTTCTGGGTAACACTTAGAACTTGTGATCACTTGGATCGTGAGAGGTAGAGGCAAAGAAGCCACTCCAGGCAAGTACATCTTGCACAAGAGTAGAACCATAGATTTATGCATGCTTTAGTACTTAATATTTTTTATTTATTTCTAGCTCATATTGTTGGGACCGAGCACCCCTTCATCTTTAATACTTCTTGTCATTGATTTTCTTGGTTGGAATTGCATGGACCTGAGTTTGGGTCTATGTGTTCACTTTTGTTTTTCTGGGGTTTGATCTCATAAAACTTTATATTTTTTAAAACTAATTAGCTCATAGTATATGGCACCATATTTTATGTAGCTTTGCTTTTGGCCGTACTTGATTTTGATTCCAGCTAAGTTCGGTGCTGAAACTTGGTATAATACGTGTACCAAAATTGTTACTGGAGAAGAAGAACAATACTCTATGAAGAGTATGCAAGAGAACCCATTTGGCATATAAATACGTATGTTTTACTTTGGGTGCATTGGTGTGTTGTCCCAACTCTTCGTGCGTACTAATAATACTGCACTCAGTCTCCTAGCAAAAGTGCTTCAGTCACACTCCTTGAGTCATTGGCGTATTTTTGAGAGAAAATTCAGTTGGCGCACTTTGGTGCGTATTCAATCAAAGTTCTCCGTGAAAAACCAAGAGAAAGTGCGCCACGGTCTATCATGCCCCAGTCCCAAAATACCAAGAAACTAGCCACGTGGCAATGGCCAGCAGTACAACTCCAATGGGCAACCCAATTTAATGGACCCGTTATAGGGCACTTAAGCTGTAATAAATATAAATACAAGTCTACACCAGCTATCACAGTATAATTCTAATCTCATCCACATAAAGTAAACACAATACCATATGATAGACTAGTCAAGATAATAGATAACAGAGAATAACACCAATTATATATGTTCATAAGTCCAAGTTCAAATATGAAATAACATAAAGCATAAATAACTAAGTAAGTAACTGAGTACTCAGGAGAAATCCTCTGGCACAACCCCGTCCTCTGGTGCCACTACCGCTCCAATGTCAGCTCATGTCCCGTAAACTTCGGGGTAATCCTCCTCTGCTATATCTGGGGACATAATCTGGATCCAGGTCCTCAGGGGACATAGCAAGGTACAAGAATATCTCAAGCCGAAGTACAGTAAATAAGATATGCTTGCTTAGGGTATCCAACATAATCCATCTATGTGTATGTAAGTGAAAATGTACTCGTCCGCTAAACCACCGGTTTCATACATATACTAGGGTACTAGTGATAGTAGTAAGTACGTACAAGTCCCATCGAGGTACCTGCAGTACTATAATACTAGTATAGTTTGGTAGCCCAGCGGTACGGTAAGTTTTCTCCAAACCCATATATCTCACGCCTCAAGTCACGAAACGCAAGACAATCACTATCTATGTCTCAAGTCCAGGTGTAAATAACATCATGTCAACTAGCCCATGTCTCAAGTCCTGTCCTAAAATAAAAGTCGGAATCTCGAATATCTCAAGTGAGGATTCTGTACATGAAAGTCGTGTATAGTGTCCTAAGGCAATTAGTGCAAGTATTGCACTTATACGGTATACGATGATAATGTAATCTAACGATACTCGACTCCGCGCACGGAAGTCGGCACCCGAATATGATTCAGACGCAAAGTATCATCACGATCCTAGGGTCACAATAAAGTACATATATTAAAATATAACTTTAAACTGTAGTTAAATTTAAGCATAATTTACTGAGACCAAGGCAAGGTACACTTGCGTAGATTCTGGATATAGCGAGGTCCAAGTAGCGAGCTCAATACGTAAACTGTTCCCGAAAAGATAGAATCCATACGAACGTCTCCGGATGCTACAACAGACATCACCAACGCTTCCAAAACATAAAAAATAGCTAGAATTGACTACTCATAAGTCTAATTTGGACATAGGGGCAAAATGACAGTTTCAGGTCAAAGTAGTGTCTAATTGTGGCCCACTTTGCACCGTAAAATATGTCAGAGATAAGGTTCTCCAAATTTAACAAACTTAGTGTCCACAAGTCCATAATGATGGCATAAACTCAATAGAGTGTCCAAAATTGGATTCTGGTGAGCCGGTCACGAGATCACCCATCAAGTGGAACCGTGGGGCCCGCATAACGGTATTTTGTCAACGTTCTCAGAATCAAACCAAACTTGGGTCACAGGACCAACGTATCGCTGTGAATACGATGGAGCAAGTTTTGTTGCGAAACTATAAACACACACGAAGTTATGACAATGTGTCGGAATAGGCCGATATTGTATTTTTTGACGGATACGCTTTGATTCCGGTGTGCACGCACATCCAAATCAAGTTTTACAAAATCTCATATATCCGCGTTGAAGATACACGTCTTTCGGTGTAATCCTCATACGACGAAGTTACCTCGTTTGGCGGAATGCTTCCCGTTTCGGGATATTTTGGGTTTTAAAATTATATTTTTTTTGTCATTTTTGACGCTGATTTAACAACAATATAAAATAAATTAAAATAAAATAAAATAAAATATTAAAAGGGATTAAAACTTGATTATGTTGTCTTTAATCTAGAAAAGAAAATTCAAGTTTTGGTTTACTAATTTAATTGAAAACGGCTTTGGAAAACATGGTGTTGGGATAGTTTCGAATGATCCCGAAATCAAGTTTTTTTCTATTTTGGATTGCAATTTGTGATTAACAGGAAACAAAATAAACTAAACCATTTGAAAGGAATTGAAGAGAGATAGGCTGTGAACATACCGGCAAAGATGGAACACAAAACGGACGAGCGAGGAGGGCGAAAACTCTGCGGGAAGGGAGGGCCGCAGGTCAGGGACGCCGACGGAGGCGGCTGTGGTGGCCGGGGGTGGTCGCTTGGAGGTCTAGAAGAGGTCTGATGGTGAGGGTGATGGTGTTGCTTATAAATGGAGTGAAGGGGGGGTACAGTATATGAACTAAGGGATCGCGGGGGGTGGGGGGTGGGGGGGGAGAAGAATGGTTAGCATGTTAGGTTTGGGTTTTGGGTTTGGGTTTTTTTATACTTTATATTACCATATATATATATGTATATATATAGCCATCTATAAATATGTTTGTACCTAAAATAATTTTCAGGAAAATTCTACAATACTTTAATAGTAGTTGTACACCGAAAATATATTTTCTGTGAAATATTTGTAATTATTAAATATACATAAATATCTATACAAGTTAATAAATCCATAAATTTTATATTTTTCTAATTAGCTAAAAATAATGAAATGTTTTCTTAATCTCAATAATTATATAATACCATTAATAAAAATAATAAAATTTAAAATTTAAAATTTAAAATAAGGGGGTTTACACAGTCAGTCAACGCATTTTCTTCGCGTTTGGCATTCTGGCGCACTTTTCCTATATTTCGTCAGCCGGCGCACTTTTCTTATAATTGGTATGCACGTGCACTTTCTCCCCTCTTCGTTTTCTTAGGGACGAAGCTTTGGTTGATTTCTCAATTTTTGTGTTATTGATTTGTGTGCTCCTCGACTGACAAGTTTCTTGACTGTCGAGCTTTGATCTCAGATTGTGTGTTTTGTCTTTTAGCTAGCTTGCTCGCACACTTTTTTTGAAAGCACGCCTCATTTGCATGCACACTTTTGTCAAGTTGGTCGTGTTGGTTAACTTGACAAAGTGCGCCAACCTTACTTCTGTGTGTTTGTGCGCCAACTTGCTTTGTGCGCCTACTGTTTCCTGTGTACGTTGGACTCTTTATTAGGTTTAACATTTATATTGGTTGGCTGAGTCATTCTTTCGCTCTCCAGTATTCTGGATCTGGGGCGTGACAGATGTTGTGCTCTCACATATTAACACATGATTTGGATCCTCAAGACACCATGGAATTGCTTGTGCATGTTAACCTATTGCATTTGGCATCAGACAATCGAGTGGGAGTATTGCCAAATGTATCGCGTGTCGCAAATACGATTAGTTCGCCAGTGATAACTCATGAATAGCTCATACTCGTAAATCGCCATTCTAGGAAGTTTTCGAGTGTCCACAACTCAAGAACTTGAAATAATGATTAAACAAGAAATAATTTTGACTAGATTACTAGGAGGGAAGAATATTGCGCTACCGGCTACCCTGATCTCCAAGGGCCCCATGAGGCATGTGATAACCCTGCTAGGCAAGGGCTCCATGACCTACCAAGTTTATGTGTGCTGCAGCACTTACAAGACAAGTTTATGTTTACAAGACAAGTTTATGCTTACAAATACCCATTTATAAGACAAGTTCATGACTACAAGATAAGTTTATGATTTCTAGACAAGTTATGATTTCTAAACAAGTTTATAATTTTCTGACAAGTTCATGTTTATGTCATTTAAAAGTTATGTTTGATTTTGTTATGTATTCTTTTCTAGACAAGCGTACCCTTGACCATCCGGGTTGACTACAGTAACTAGGATTGTGATAACCCTAGTTAGTTAATTATAGCAAGTCGTATGCATGTTTGGTCATGCAATACATGTTTGTCTATTCGTCTAGCTCGCCATGTTATATTCTATTTTTTGGGTGCATGGTTAGAGTGCAAAGTTCTTCTCGGGTGAAGGACCGCAACCCAGGTTATTGTTTGGTTTAAGGGTTGTGGTCCTGATCCAGAGTAGTCCCTATGCCCTCTTACCACTCGTCGCCTTACTTTTATTAATAGCACTTGTTATCAGTTCTCTCAGTTTTTTCTTTAAGACGAGTAAATTGGTACCGTACAAGTCTCGACCTGTATTTATTTTTATATTGGTCTCTTTTCTGCTAATGTTATGATATGTTTTGTCTACCACCTTGAGCTCCTTTGTGGCACTTGTTGCTTGGGGTTCTGACCCCACTGGTTTTGTTTGACCAGTTTACCAGTAGAGAACCAGGATCCCCCGTACTTCCAGCTAGATGGCTCGCACTCGTATGACTATGGCCGAAGCTCGCAAGTGGGTTTCTTTCTTCCACCCCTTGTTTTGATTTCTCGTTTTGTAGTGTAAAGGGGGCAGAGTGAGCTCCTTATATTTTTGAGACTACGGTCAATATGATGTATATATTAGACAATTATTGGTATATTTGATCATGCATAATCATACTCTGCTAGTGCAATATTTTGTAGTCACTAGCTTCATGATCATATGTGACATGTAATTTGGGATGCCTCTTTACTTTCATATATTATATACTCTTATTTTTTCTATTGATGGATTGAGATATTAGGATTTGTTGGCCTTTGGACTAACGTCATAAAATTCTAGAGTCATTCCCATTTGTCTTCTAGACAACCTTAGCACATTACGACTTACTTCAGTATTCTGCAAGGTGTGGTAGGCCATGTCAGTTCTCGTATTTACCCTGTATTCTGGGAGCGGGGCGTGACAAGGTTTTAGTGGTGGCCCATGCAAGTCTATTTTTCAGACTTGTGGGGGGACTCATCTTGTTAAAATCTTAATCCTTTACTTATCTTCGATTGAACTCCACTTGAACCTGCACCTTCCCATTTTTCTTGTATTGAAATCTTGCTTGACATGATTATTCTATTCTCATCCCTTGTTGATTTTTTCTTATGTCCTTATCCTTCAGGGACACCCCACCTTCTCCTCCTTCTGAGGGTTCTATTGTACCACTAGTAGATCCAGTAATAGGCCAGGACACGCCACTGAACCATAGGCAAGCGCCAGTAGCCCAAGCGCCAGTAGTGGGCCCTTCTAGTATGGCGGCTGCTCTCCCGATTATTGCTGTCGGGGGTTCGATAACCGATGCTTCTCTAGATATTGGGGGTGGCAAGTCGTTGTGAGTAGGTTGTCCTTGATGTTCCCAGTACTGCGGTTGCTGGGTCATCTTCTAAGGCTGTCGTCGCACAGTCTGGGTCGACCTTCAGGCGGGAGCTGATGTAGCAGGGCACCCCAGTACTCATATCCTGATTCATGGTGCCATTCTGCCATCTGTTGTTCAGTTATCGGACACTCAGGCGTCCCACGCATCTATGAAGGTTGCGAACAGGACCGCCGGTCGCTCCTCTGTTGTTGCTTCGCCCTCAGGATCTTCGAGCGTCCCTGTACGAGATGTAGAGCCAGTGGCCTCTTGCTCCTTCCAGACACCTTTGACTCCGGCCACCCTCGAAGAGCTTGATGAGAACGTCGGGCTCTCGGTTTAGGGCTTCTATAAGTTCCTGAAACAAGGGATCAAGGACGTGCTGGAGCACAATAATTCCTTCGCTTGGGCCAAGAACTTTGCCGAGGGCCAGGTCCACTCTCTGAGGAGTCTCCCTGATTTCGAACCAATGGCTGACCTTCTGGGCCAAAGGTTGGTGGAGACAGAATAATGCCAGTCACGCCCCAGTCCCAAAATACGTAGGACTAGGAATACGCAACATGTCGGCCGTATGTATACGAATACTCCAATATGTTGGAAGATCGTAACACATACGTACGCTGTACATGAATATCAAATCCACAAGTGGTAATATACTGTCACATAAGTCACACGCAATATATATCTCATCCATAGCATAAATAAAGAAACATGAAATAAATAACTGAATCTCAAATATGAAGTATCAAAGAATGACAGTCGGGTGAAAACTAATCCACTGCCAATCGACTATACAAAAAAAATACTAAATGAGAGAAGAGATCAAACTCTAATATAATATAAATGTTAATAAAGGAAAATAGCAATTAGAATATCCATCAGCTACGATTAATCAGGGGTACTCTGAAGGTAAGAGCTCCTCGGTCTGGTATGAAGCGTCAGGCCCGGGTCCGTACTCCTGTAGATAGTCCTGCTCGTCTATACCTGGAAAGAGACCAGGTCCTCAGAGGGATTTAACAAGATACATAGAAGCATGCCAATAAAGTACTGATAATAAAACTCAAAAAAGGGTCATCTAACCGTCTATGTGAATGCACTTTGAGAACAACTTTCCAACACGTGGGCTATCTAGCCAAAATGGGATTATCATGATTCTCTCAGAGAATCAAGGCCTATAAAGCATGACGTCTTTTGAACGTCAGATGTCGACTGATAATAATAATATAGGGATCATTTGACCGCGCATCTCCGGCGGAGCGTACGGGTTACACAAGGAAAGTGCAAAGGAGCCCAAACGCCTTATTTGTTGTCCTCCCCATCCCATGCTCTAAGCATGTCATATCCATGACACGATGAGACCTCTAATAACTGCCAAGGCTTCTACTTATGCAAATTCTATCAGCAGTTATCCCTATCCGTCGTACGTCCTATACGTACCAGTGGCCAGCCGCATACTCAAGTCTGTGTTCTACATGAGACTCACACTCGTGTAACAATCATGTCTTGGCCAATGAAATATAAGAATGCCTCATGATAATGGGTTGGTCTCATAAAGCTAGGTCAACATGCATAATATATAATAAAAATAAGGTACGACGCCACCGTCGTTGCACCCAAGTTATTCTTGGACGTGCAGTTTATATAGCAGTTAAAATATATGAACTGTAAATCCCCAGATTTTTTTAGGAATTTAAAAATAAATTTTTGGAATTTTTCTGGAATTTTCTGTAATTTTTCAGGAATTGAAATAAATGTTTTCTGGTGTTAAATAATTTTTGGAGATTTTATTAAATATTAAGATATTATAAAAATAATATTTTTTGGTGTAAAATAAAATATTAGACATAAGGTAATTTTTCTAAAATTTATTGGACTCCAGAACTAATTTAAAAGACCTAAAAATAATATTTTTAAAATAAACCAAAACAAACCAATGAACCGGATTGAACCAAACCAAAATAAACCAAATCAGACCAACCCGAACCCACCCCTAGCGGATCAGGTCAGATTCAGATTGAACCCGACACAGCAACCCAAGACCCGACCCATTTTTTTCACAGTTACTGCTACAGTAACTGAACGGCTCCCCAACTCCTTCCCCCCCGCCATTTCTTCCGCCTCCCGCCGCCGTGGCTCTCCGCCTCCCCCGCGACCGCTCCCGCCCGTTATGCCTCCTCCTCCGCCATTTCCTCCTCTCCCCGCCGCTAACGGCCGCCCTTCTCCCTCCCTCTCCTCCTATATAAACCCGACCCCTCCGCCGCCTTCAGCCACCGCCCCCACTCAACTCCGGCCGAGCTCCCGACCCCAAGCTTCACTGACCACCCATCTCCGGCTGCCTGTCCCTCACCGTGCCCCATACTCCGACGGCCATCCTCCGGTCGACCCCGCCGCTGACAGAGAGCACAGAAGCCGCAGTAGCACCACCGTGCGCCATGCCGTCACGTGCGCGCATTTCAGGCGTTACCGAACCATTATTCCTGTGAGCGTTTCTCTCTCCTCTCCGCCTCATTTTCAGTTCGGTCAAATCATGCGTGTAGACCGCGTGGCCCTCTCGATACCCGTGCAAATTTTTTGGGATATCGCATCCTATGTCGGTCGCAAATCGTGACGCAAAATCAGAAAATTAAACCCCCAATTCTGAAATTTCAGAATTCGTCCCGAACTCTCCAGTTCGCGACCATTTTGCGACCAACCTGTGAAATGTTTTCAAAATTGGTTTGAACAATAATTTAGACCAAATGACCTAGTTTTTAAACCCTATTTTAGTATAATTTATTGAGCTGTAGATTGCATATTATTCGAGGGTAAAAATGACCAAAATATTGATAATTTAAATACCCTGATTTTTCCGGAGCTGGGTGTGCCCCGCTAAATAGGATGACTTGGTCGTGTGTGAACTTTACCGAAAGGTGTGCGCCGTTAATACGGACATATGGAATTTTGCCGAAGTTGATTTGGATGTGCGTGCACACCGGAATCAACGTGTATCCGTCAACACCACCCCATATAGGCCCTGTTCTGGAACTCGTTGTAACTTTGTGTACACTCGTCGTATCAAAATGAAATTGTGCCATCGAACTCGTAGCAATACGCTGGTCCTGTGACCCAAGTTTGGTTCGATTCTGAGAACGTTGACAAAATCCCGTATCGTGGGCCCCATGGCTCCACTTGACGGGCGATTTTGTGATCGGCTCATCGAAATCTATTTCTGGATATTCCGTTGGGTTCGTTTTATCGTTCTGGACTTGTAGACACTAAGTTTGACGAATTTGGAGAACATTATCTCTGACATATTTTTCGGTACGAAGCGGGTCACATGTGGATCCCGCTTTGACCAGAAACTGTCACTTTTGCCCTGTGTCCAAATTGGAGTTATGGACAGGCAATTCTAGCTATTTGATATCTTCTGAACCTGATAGTAGTATTCATTTCAGCAACCGGAGGAGTACCTGCAGATCCCGCGGATACTGGAGCAGCAGTTGGATACCAAACCCCAGGCAAGTGTACCTTGTCAATATTGCAGTATTTGCTACATGTTATTTCCTTAATTTAATTATATGATAAATATGTTCAATCCAGGACCGTGTGACATTACTTAACATCCGAATAATATTCGGGTGTCAACGCCGTACGCGAAGTTGTGTAACGTCACCTAGAAATTGGTATTGTGACCTTACACATTCTCGTGCTTGCATTATCAAGTACGTCATACCACAGGACACCTGACACTATTCATAAGACAGAATCTTTCTGAGATATTCATGGTGATTCTGTATAGGTTACATGATTCGTGACATAGATATTGCATGTGCTTAGGTATCATTATGACTTGCTGCATTAGATATGATCTTGCGTGACATGGATATGAGACATCGTGAACATGAGACGTGTGATTACATTGGGTGGAGAGAGATTTACCATACAAAAGACTGATTATATATATATTACATTACTGGAGGTGCCTTAGACTCTGACATAGAGCTTTGGCACATTACTGGCCCTTCGAGAGAATACTGCTATGGGTTTTCCCGACACAGAGCCTATAGTAGTTTCATCCTGAGTATGATAAATGCTCTCATATTGCATATCACTTAGCTGGTTATATAGTTTACCCTATCGATTCATTTATTATTGTATTATATTTATTTTGGCTTGAGTTATTCTTGTACCTTGCTATGTCCCCTGAGGACCTGGATTCGGATTATGTCCCCAGATTTAGCAGAGGATATCTACCCTGAGGTGTACGGGACATGAGCAGTCTTTGGAGCAGTACCAGAACCCGAGGACGAGGTGATCGCTGAGGATTTCTCCTGAGTATCTGCTTATTCTATAAACAGTCTTGGCTGTTATTAGACTCTTTTATTTTTCGTTTAAATTATATCAGACTTATTATCGGATTATTTCCCGATTTACTTTATTGAGACTTGATGATGATTATATTTTATTTTGCTGATATTGATGTATTCATTTTTGTGGATGAGATTAGATTGTGACATGTTTTTTATCTGTGATGCTCTGGATGACCAGAAGGTTCGTGATCGCGTAGGAAAATCGATCCAAGGTTGGATCACGCCTGAGCAGGGAACCGCGATAAGGGCTAGATTCGACGATCCGAGGTACAAAAAAAATGTCTGAGAAGGCCAAGGCGGCTAGGCAGAAGGCAGCAAAGTGGTGTGGTGGCTCGATTCCGATGACGGAACATTTTCGTCATTTGGTATATTTTTTATTTCAGATATATTATTTTAATACAAGTACGATAAAATGGTAGTAGGATAAAATATTTAATTTTAGTACTAAATAATATATTTTTAACAGATACAGAGGGGTGATGATGCAAACATGGTGAGCGTCTTCCTGGCCACCCATCTATAGGGCAAAAATCTCATTGATGAGAGGGCCACGCAGACCTATGTAAGTATTACTTTACTTTGTGTTAATTTTAATATAACTTAGGCAATTATCGAGTATCCAAACTTTTCTAGGCCGAGTACCTTAGGCTGTGTGAGCGGACGACTGCTAGTGCACCTACAACGGGAGAGGCTGGTACTTCTTCACAGCCCAATCCAGCCCCGTCGACGGACGAGCTGTGGGTGACCGCCGCTGGTGGTCTCCAGAAGGGTACGTACTACGGTACGGGATCCTATAGCGCCCTTGTTGCGACGCAGTCATCTAGGGCCTCCACGGCAAGTGCGCATTCCCCACAACCCTCGCAATCGTCAGCCCGAGTCCAGGAGACCATTGACCGTCAGATTGCGTCTCTTCATGATGAGTTGCTGCGAAGGATGGAGGAGCAGCCCCTGTCTCAGCCGCAGGCGGACGATACGACGATTTGATATGCTCGAGCGCAGCATCATGGAGCTCCGGGATATAACAGCTGATCTTAGAGCGACGAAAGAACGCAACGTGATGGAACTGCATGCATCACAGCTATCCATGGATGTGAGGCTGACGATGATGCAAGATTCAATGGTTCATAGCAGTACGAGGCTGTTATCTGCCATGGATTCATACAACCATCGACTTGCAGAGTTGGAGCAGATACGTCCTCTTGGTGCGCCTTCATCGACACAGACTCTACCGATGTCACTGCCTTCTCCATCGACATCGGTGTCGATTTTACGGGAGCAGTATGATCTGTTCTTATCCCTAATGCGCGCCGGTGGTTATCCTCATGCAGATCCGCAGTAGTCCTAGTTAGGATAGTTTATTGATTGTTTGTGTTTCAGACCTATGATATTTGGTCATTTATGAATATTCTTTATTTTTGAGGCTTTCAGACTTTATTTGTTGTATTCTTTACGACAAGGCTTTCAGATTCAGTTGTGTGGATATTTGTTGTATTCTTTACGACGAGATTTTGTCCTGACTCGGTTTGTAATATCAATATTTCATTTTCTTTAAATTTTACTATATTATTCATATTAAATGTATGTTAATTTATCGGTGTTGAGTGTTCAAACGAAGGGGGTCGGCGAACCCAGCTAATTCAACGGAGGGTTGCTCCGGGTCTATTTGTACAAATTATGAATTCATAAACTTCAGGAAGAATGGTTTGAAAATAATTTAATATTTATTTTTTTATGTTTTTACTGTATCTTTAGCGACGTTTAGCGACGTTTATAACAGTCGCTATACACGTCGCTAAAAATGTCGCTGACCGTCGCAAATCTGCTGACATGACAGTATTGTCAGGTCAAAATAACGTCGCTAAATGAGTCACACAATGTCGCTAAAAAAAATTAGCGACATATAGCGACACCCCACATGTTGCTAATTTAGCAACGTTGCGTCGCTAAACGTCGCTAATATAGTGACGCAATTACGTCGCTAGAAAACGTCGGTATAGCGACGTTTTGTGACGTTTTTCCGGTCAGCGACTGGCTTAAAGGCAACTTCATCGAAACGTCGCTACATACGTTACTAAAATTATTTAGCGACGTTTTTTGGTCATTTAGCGACGTTTTTAGACGTCGCTAATTTGACTTATTCTGGTAGTGCAAGTTGCAGCATTGAACTTAACTGGACTCGAAATCAAGGACGACCAAAAGCAAAGTTGCATAAAATATGGTGCTCTATACTATGAGCTAATTAGTTTTGTAAAACACAAAGTTTTTGGGAGATCAAACCCCAATAAAACAAAGTGAACCCATAGATCCAAACTCTGGTCCATGCAATTCCAACCAAGAAAATTAAGAACAACAAGTATTAAAGATGAAGGGGTGCTCGGTCCCAACAACATGAGCTAGAAATAAATAGGCATTATTAAGAACTAAAGCATGCATAAATTCATGGTTCTTCTCTTGTGCAAGATGTACTTGCCTACGGAGGGAGAGAAAACCTAAGAGAGGGAAATGGAAAGAAAATAATGAGCAGAGAAAAAGAGAGAGAGAAATGGGAATATATAGGTTTATGTTTGAGATGTGGACCGTTGGATTACTCAAAACTCATCCAAGCCACACATGCAACCAACCCAGCCAAACCCACTCCTCTCCTCAACTCACGGGTCCGGTCCAACCAAGGTCGGGCAAGCAATCAACATGCGTCAAAGACAACATGTAGCCTTTCGAAGGGGGCTGAATAAAATTTAACTTCTTCATATATATATATATATATATATATATATATATATGTGTGTGTGTGTGTGTGTGTGTGTGCGCGCGCGCGCGCGCGCCAATGAGGTCCTAGCCTAATGGTTAAGACTGAGACACACCCTCCAGGCGGTTGCGGGATCGAGCCCCCTGGGCGCCATTAAATTCTACTTTGGGATAATTAAGAGGTGGAGCGGTGCGATACGACCCAGGTGGTGCAGGTGCGGTGCTAGTGCAGAGTTTTAAAAATTAATTTTTTGAAAGAAATAAGAGGAGAAGAATTTATTTTTCAACCGAGAGAGAGAGAGAGAGAGAGAGAGAGGAAAGAAATACCCCCGGATATATTGGATAAAAAAAATTTGGCCAGACTGGACCTAGGTCAAACTTGGACCAGTTCGGTGACAGGGCCGATCTGATCGAATTTTTCAGGTTTATCCGGACCGCACTCGCAAGCAAACCAGGCTGACGGGTCAAAAAAATGGATCCAGTCCAGACCCGCTGAAGTATTGGGCCGAACCTGACAGGTACGTTGACCGAGGTGTCCGGCCAGACCGGTGTAGACCAGGGCGTGCCCGGCTCTTTATACACAATAAAAGTTCTTTAAAAAAAACAAATATTAAACAAATATAAATGATGAGCAAAATTTAAAAATTGAATTATCAATGACTGTGAAAGGCACCAGAATAATTAGTATAATATAATAAAAAAATGTAGTCACGCAGTTCTCATACTTTTTCGAAAAAAAATCTCTTCAAGTTAGAACAATTTGGGAGGCTTTACAGGATCTCCAATCCTATTATTTTGTTTTGTGTTGTAATTTCTATGTGACATGAGGCACAAAACAATATTTTTTCTATATGGTAAGATTATATTAACATAAGATAATAAAATAGAAAAATATTCTCCAATGCAAAAGTATTAAGAAGAAAATAAAAACTACTTTGTTCCAACTTTCAAGACAATTTTTTTTTTTTTTTTTTATAAATATTTTTATTCATAATTGATGATGTGGAATAAAATTATTTGAACTCCATTGTCTAGATCTAGACAACCAATTTTGTATTGTTCTTGTCATGTCATTAATATGTCAACTTCGTAACAAACTTTACAATTTCATTTGAGAAAAAAATTTGAAATAATAGTTTGTGAATGATACGTAACAACTATTTTTTTTCCAACTAACAGGAGGGTTGGAGATGCTCTTACTCGCACCACATCACCTCTATCGCATCGTTATACCATATCATTTATTTAAATTGTATCATGTCATAAAATTTATGCCAACTACATTGTGCTACATCGTGACTATATATATCATGTCATATAAGTAATAGCACCCAGTTATGCCCTAAATTTAATTTTAAGTTGTGTCACATCATAAAATTTATGATCTCATCTGGGATTATATATAGAAAAATCTTAAAATAATCTCAACTTGGTTTAGAAATTTACAAAAGATAATATTTTAAAGTTAACATTATATATAAAGATCCCAAATTCACCAATCTTGATTATGAAAATTCACAAAATATAATATTTAAGTGTTAAGTTATAATAAGATTTGAATAAAACAAGATTTACAATAAATATTATCTTTAAACGTTATTCTTGATAGGTCAGAATAGTTCTCTTTGTCTATAAAGGGAGAGGAAAGACTTTTTAAATTAAAAATTATAATAAAACATTTTAAGCTTTCTATGCAGTTACATGACATATAATTTATTTACAAGGTAGGATTTAAAAAAAAATTAATTTAATTTATTTAAGATTGAAAATGTGGCATGGACCCAACGCACGTGTCCCATTTTTCATATGATCCCCCATGTTATTGCACCTCATGATCCCTAACTGCGAGATTCATGACGGTTACGGAGAGAGGTATTGTCCTATTCGAAGCTAATTTTGATTGTCTTTTAATTCTTATTGTGGAGCAATTCTGGAGCATCATCCGCAACTCCGATCTCTTGTAAGATTATGCTAAATCTGGAGGAGTTGTCCTAACAGAAAAAATTGTTCAAATTCGAAGACTTGTCAGACCTACCTCTAAATCGGTCCTGGTGAGACTAATGCAAAATTGTTATCCTTTGTTTGAAGAACATAGTTGATACTGCAAAATGGTACTCGTGGGGTTTTCTGTCATTCATTTTATTGTTCCACATCTACAAGTTAACTTCCGTTACTCCTACAGATTTGAGAACATTACTGTGTTCATTTGAAGATTGTTTATTCATACATAGCTGCTGCATGCAGGGTGACGTGGTGATCGAGCACAAAACCCAGATCGATCCGTGCTGCCTGCAAACAACTGCAAGAGAATGCATGTCTCTGTGATGCACACACACTCCAACTTTATGCCATCAGACACGATTGATAGATGATGGCATGTACAATCCCCCAACATTTAATTCTTCTTCTTCTTCTTCCTCCTCCTTTTTTCTTCTCGTTACTTGCTCAGTTAGGCCTAGCCTTCCTCACCTCGGCCTTCACAAGGGGGACAAGATTGATTCGTGCCCATGAGTGGGTGTTCTCCACTCCTGACATGACAGTGCTTTGAGCGAGGATTCACATCAAAATCTTAATTAACTTTCTTATAGCTAGCCACCTTTGAGCAGTAACAACTAGCTAGTTTATTTCGAACTAACAATTAAGGGCTTTGTTACGCCTACAACTCTCTTAGAGCATCTTCGACTCATCAATTATGAATAAAAAAAATTTAAAAGAAAAAGACAAAAGTGAAAAAGTTGTCTTAGAAGTTAGAAAAAATAGATTCTATTGTCTTCTCAATATTTTTGTATTGGAGAATACTTTTCTATCTCATTATCTTGTGTGAATATAATCTTGCCACATAGGAAAGATATTGTCTTGTGCCTCATGCCACATAGGAATCACAACACAAAACAAGACAATCGGGTTGGAGATGCTCTTACAACTAAGTGGGTTACAATCGCCATGTGGCGGCCGGTCTCCATTAGAGGAGAGAAGGGAGAGGTGGGGTCGAGTGGGACCCACATAGCAGGAGGAAGGAGAGAGAGAGAGAGAGAGAGTGTTGTAAAAATGTTGTAGGCATTTGGTTGCATTGTTCAATAATTGATGTGTCTATGGAAGTTCGGTAACTTGAAATTAAACTTTACGAGTCCAATTCAGTCTGATCCAGCAGTATAGAGGAGGGTCTGAAAGTTGCCAACCGGAAGTCGACGGATATCGGTCGGAATATGGCGAACATGTTGTCATGTTGTCTGGATATTCGAATCTGATGTGAGTTCTTTTTCGTGTTTTAAAAATCGGACCGAAAATCGATTCGGATAAAGTCAATGAATTGGGTCAAATTGATTAAACCAGTGGCTGGCTCAAGCAGTAGATTAATCTAATTGGTTCAAGTACCATTCCTTCTATATACCGTTTTTTTAAAAACATTCATTTACCATCAATTTTTTGAAAGCAAAAAAAATTATGGGTCAAAACTGATCCAACACGGAACAACTACTGATTCATAGATTAACCGGTTGAACCGATCGGTCTGATTTTCAAAACACTGGTTTTTTCAGAATATGTGGATCGAAGATCTTACAGGTTTGTGAGGGAGATCGGTTTAGGGTTCGAATTTTATTACATTTGGATGTTTCATATTAGTTTGAGTTAGTTTAACCTCTCAAAGAGGACATGAAGGAAAGTTTTCTATTGATGCAATAAAGAGAGGTTAATGAAGAATCTATGAAACTTCTACCAAAGAAGGTTTGCACTTCAAAGGAGAAAGGAAAAAAAACGTTTCTGATCGGAGGCTTGTTGGCTCCGTCAAATCGAGATTGTCATCGTTTTCTATTGATGCTATAATTTCGGTTGTCGACATCCACCACGTACGAATCCCAACAAAGATGATCACTACATTTCAATTATGTTACCTTCTTCTTGGGTGTAATTTGTAGATTATTAAGGATGCCTTTGGTTTGAAAAAAATTTGGAAGAATAACCAGACAAGGGAAGAAGAAAAATGTGTTTACCATGTTTTACTTTGGAAGGAAGAAAAAAAAATGAAACGTGGTAAAATAATCATGAGTAATATAATTTTCCTTGGACTCATCATGGAAGAGATGGTCCAATGACGAGTGTGGATTTGAGTTACACTCCAAGAAATTTTTTTTAATAAAATAATAAAATATTTGGTATTAATAGTCAGGATCAGTCCAGAGATAAGTCTGATAAGACTTCGAACTTGGACAACCATTTTTCATTTAGGATACTCCAAAGGTTAGCATGATCCTACAAAAGGTAGGAGTCGCATGTGACCTTCCAGAATCGATCCATAGTAAGAGTCAAAGAGCAATCAAAATTAGCTTTGTCTAAACCTCCGGACTGATCTTGCTTAATAGCCGAAGACATATTAATGACAAAGCTTATCTCAAAAATAGAAAATCAATTTGACATGACAATCCAGCCCAGATAAAAAATATATCATATATCTTTCTCATTTTAGCTTTTTTTTAGATGCTTTCTTTTTTTTAGTTCTCTCTTTTATTTTCCTACAAACCAAATAATGAATCTTGTAAAAATCATGTAACTTTATTCTAAGTAGTATTCGCTGTGTTCAGTACGGTTCACCATCGCAGTGGCACGGCCACAATTTGAATTATCAATATTTTTAATAGAGACAGAACTAGCACTCGCGTTAGACAGAGGTCGAATATTCAAATAAATTAAAAAATATTAATAATCACATCATAAGAACCAAAACAGAACCAATTTTACTAATATTCTTTTGAAGAGGAGCTTCAAAATTGATCTAAAATACAGAAACCATAATAAATATTCAACAAATATATATTCTATAGATAGGAAAGAATCTGAATTAAACTTATTTTTTGTTTTTTTTTTGTTTGATTTTTTATCATATTCAGAGGGGAGCCAAGGTCCCCTTTGACCTTAAGGTAGCTTCGTCTCTGATTTTCAAGATGGTTAATAATAATAATAATAATAATAATAATAATAATAATAATAAGTTCGTGGGGTCGTGGCTTGTTTGTTATGCTGGAAGATTTTCGTGGAAATAGATACGATTTGAATTCTTTTTTGAAAACTTAGTCGATAATTTGATAGAAATGACATATAAACAAAAATTAGAAGAAGAAGAAGATGATGATGATGATGATGTATGGAAAAAACATAATAATGTTTAGACTATTCTTTTCTTTCTTTCTCTTTCTTTTTCTTTTTCTTTTTCTTTTTCTATTTGCAAGGGATTAGACGATCGAAGTTTCACCCAGACAGTACCATCCAGACTTGAATGACGCATGATAAGTTTTAGTGGAATATGAGGTTGTCCAGCCCACAACCAAGAATAGTGGAAAACAGTGGACAAAATATAAACAAATATTGGTCTCAGAACCTACCAAAGGCCCAAGATATCCAATACACTAGATCAGTTTGGATTGCACTTATATTTTAGGCTTAATTACAACTTGATACTTTCAACTATCCAAATTATTAAATTTGACTCCCTCAATTTTTATAGATGCTAACTTAATATCCTATTTCAACTAATATTTTTAACTTTATACCCAAAATATTGAATTTGACTCCCTCAACTTTTATAGATGCTAACTTAATATTCTATCTCAACTAATATTTTTAACTTAATACCCAAAAAAATTTTTATTCCTAAACTATCCTTCCCACAACTCCCTCACACCCACTTCCACCGGACCGCCGCCCAGACACCACCTACCCGGCCGGAAACCCCCCATCCTCTCCGCCCCGGCGACCACAACCCCCCCCCCCCCCCTCCCTGTCCCGGCGACCACGCCCCCCCAACCCAACCCGCCCCCCTCCTCCCCGCCCGCGAGTCTCTCCCCCCCAACCCACCCCCCCTCCGTCGCGCGTCTACACCGAGCGGGCGAGGGCATGTTGTGCTCCGGAGAGAGAGAGAGAGTAGTGAGGGACAATTTGGTCTCTCTCTTTTTAGGATACAATATTAGCACATATTAAAGTTGAGGGGGTCAAGTTCAACATTTTGGATAGTTGAGAGTATCAAGTTGTAATTAAGCCTATATTTTATTGCGACTCAATTTGGAGTCCTTAACATCGGACTAGCCATTTTGTTAGATCTTGGTTTCCATCAGGACCAAACGTGCGCATTTATTTAGAGGCTCAAACAGTTTGTTTGAACAGACCACCTATCACCCTCAAGACTGGACATACGGGTCGAGGACCTGCGGTCAGAAAATTTGTTGTACAAAAAAGAATATTAAATAAATTAGTAAAAACAAAATTTTTCTGAGAAATTTAATATAACAAATTTTTCGCGAAGGCAGATGGCGAAATTTTGAAAAAAATAATTTTTTTATTTAATTTTGACATTTTCGACAACTTGGTTGGCAAAATTTTAACTTTGTCAAAAAAAATTTAACTCAGTTGGCAAAAATATGATATATACGATTTTTTTTTTCGTTTGAGTTTTATTTTGTTTTTTTTCCTTTTGGTTGTATTTTTTTTTTAAAAAGAGTGCTTTTGTTTAGTTTTATTTAGGTTTAGTTCTTTTTTAAAAAAATTGTTGTAGCAATAATTTTTTAAATAAATTAGAAAAAATGAAATTTAACATCCAAAATAAAATATGTTATTATTGAACATCCAAAAATTAAAAAAAAAATCAGCCGTAAAAAATTATGTCTGCCGTCGAGCAGACTTCGAGCGGCCATAACTAATTGTTTGGAAATTATTTTTCGTCAAACAATAGGTCGATTTGTATGTTTTCGACGAGATTAACACAATTCGTGTAGAAAGAATTTTTATCCGAAACAAAACGCACATGTTACAGACAAAATTATAAATTTTAAAACTTTAAAGTATCATATTTTTTGACTGAGAGATCGAAACGAGGTCCAGCTTGTGCCAAAATGTCCGTAACGAAAAGTACTATGGAATAAATTGTTTCACTGTTTGACGGATTTCGAAAAAATTTAGAATCGCAAAAAAATGATGTTTCGACCTCCAAATTTTACTTTCGGTAAAAAAATTTTGAATTTTTTTTCGGTATTTCGATGTTAACGAATAAATATTGGTGTTTTCGGACCCTCAAATATTATCGTATAATATATCAGTGTGAAGATGATTAAAAATGGGACAATAATATATATATTTTAATTTTTTTAACGATAAAATTATCTATTTATAAATAATTTACTAATCGTAATAAGGTCGATTTAACTTTCGATTACGGTAGAAACTTTAAGGGTCTGCTTGACAATTGTGGGAGTAGCGGTTATGAGATATTTTTAGAGTACTGGTTATGAGGTATCATTCATATTAGTATATTTTTATAACAAATTATATATAGATTTAATGAAACGGTTATCATTCTTATTAGTATAGATAATAATAAATTAGTATAACTAATAAAAATTTAAATAATAATAGATTTTGATTTAATCAAAACGGTTGTTATTTAACAAAGATAATAATTATATTTTTAAAATTATATTAGTATACATAATAACAAATTAGTATCTATAATAATCAAATGGTTGTTATTTCTAAAATTATATTTTGAATGATAATAGATGTGGTATCTAATATTTGAAAAAATATTTTAGTTAATTTTAAATTGTCTTTAGAAAATCTATTTGTTAATTTTTTTTAAAACAAAAAAAAAATCAAACCCAACTATCCCAAAAAATCAACACAAAGAAAGCCTAAAAAACCAAAAAAAAAACTCACTGTCAGATTTTTGCCAACTCGGTTGTCGAAAATTTAGCAAATTTTGCCAACCCAGTTGGCAAAAATTTGGCAAATATAAAAAAAAATTATATTTTTTTCATCCCAGATGCCGAAAGCTTTTGTAACTTATATTTTTTTCAAGATAGTTTCGTTTTGGTTAATTTATTTAAAGATATTTTCGGTACAATAAATTTTTTGACTTGCGATTCTAATCTGATCTGAATTGTAAATTGTTCAAACAAATCGGTAGATTTTTAAATTTAAACGGAATAGACCGTGTGATATTAGCGGGTCGTGCTTCCAAAGCACATGGATCCCCGGGTCAGCCCGTTTGTTTTGGGGAAATTGTTTTTCCTAAAATAGTGCCAAATAGCAAGCTAAAATAGTGCCAAATAGCAAGTCTATATAATTGGTTATTGTTTATAGAAAATTTACTGTAGCGAAATAAATTTATATTAAATTCATGCAGACGAAATAAGTTTGGATAAATTTGAAATAGAGACAGAGTCCGCCAACAGTGTTGACGGAAAACAAAAAAAAAATTGAACACGTAGGCTAAAAAGCCAAAAGTTGACCCCACAAGGCCAAATTCCGCCAACACAGTTGGATGAATTTGGCCTTGTGGGGCCCGCGGGTTGGTTTGGGTGGTTGAATTTTGTTTGGTTGGTTTGGTTTGGTTTGGTTGGTTTATTTTATTAGTTTGTTTTAATTAGTTATGTTTTAGTTTTGGTTTTTTTAGTTTAGTTTTAGAATTTGATTTAAGAAAATATATTTTAGCGAAATAAAATTAAAATAAATTAATTGTAAAGAGAAATTTAGAAATATTTTTTTTGCACATGTTTTATGTCCACTATTTTTTGTCTCAAGGATTTAAAACAATTAATTTAAATTCTTTCTTTTTAAATTTTTTTCTAATTTTTTTTGGAGATCGAAACATCGTTTTAAATCCGTGGGCCCCACACCCAGTATAAATTAATTTCACTACAGTAAATTTTAAATATTCGAAAATAAAATTACCAAAAGTAAAATTTGGAGGTCGAAATATCGTTTTTTTGCGATTCTAAAAATTTTCAAAGACCGTCAAACGGTGAAACGGTTTATCCCGTAGTACTTTTCGATACGGTCATTTTGGCACAAATTGGACCTTGTTTCGATCTCTCCGTCAAAAGTTATGATATTTTAAAGTTTTAAATTTTATATTTTGCTTTAACATGTGCGTCTTGTTTCGGATAAATTTTTTTTTACACGATTTGTGTTACTCTCGTCGAAAATATACAAATCGACTTATTGTTTAACGAAAAACGATTCAAAACAAATAGTTATGGCCGCTCGAAGTTTGTTCGACGGCAGACGTAATATTCTTACGGCAGATTTTTATTTTTATTATTATTTTTAACGTCTGTTAACGACAAGAAAATTAACGATAGAAATATAATATTAAAAAATATAAACGTCCAAAGGACGTTTTGATATTTTTTTCGTAATTTTTTAAACTTTGATGCTTTAGATAAAATTTATACAAATTTTGATGCTCTGGATGCAAATTTTCGAAAAAAATATTTCTAAATTTTTCTTTACAATTAATTTATTTTAATTTTATTTCGTTAAAATAAATTTTCTTAAATCTAATTACAAAACTAAACTAAAATAAAACCAAAACATAACTAATTGAAACAAACTAATAAAACAAACCAAACAAACCAAACAAAACCAATCAAACCAACCGAACCGAACCCGTAGGCCCATCCACATCCAATTTTCGCCAACACAGTTGGCTGAAATTGGCCCCCCACCAATTTCAGCCAACACTGTTGGCAGAAATTGGCTTGTGGGGTCCACTTTAAATTTTTTTAAATTTTTTTACGTCTGTTGTGTTTTCCGCCAACACAGTTGGCGGACTCTGTCTCTATATCAAAATTTTACAAACTTGTTTCATTTGAATGAATTTAATATAAATTTATTTCGCTACAGTAAATTTTGTGTATTGTTTATGCACTTTGAGCTTCTTTCTTATATATACTTGTAGCTGTTTCCTGCTCTGTTGTAGTGTAGATTCCATATTGCTACTTACGCACTATGCTCCAGTAGCAAGCATGTAGATTCTGCTCGAGTATTTAACCTACTGTTAGAATAAACGTAGAAAAAAAAATATGAGAGAAATTTTTTTATTAGTGTAATCTCATAGTAGGAGGCAAAGATCTTATTTATATAATCCAATGAATATGTAATACTAATTTCTAACCAATGTGGACCTAAAATACAAAGTAAAAATCCAACCCTTTAGGAACCCACGTTATAACACTCCCCATTTGGATGACCACCATCTCTAAACCTATTGCCTCGTTAAAACTTTGCCAAAAAAATCCATTAGGACAAAATCTGTTGGAAAAAAAAGAGTACAATCTTTAGGATGACTTAGATAGGTATTGGACACGCTTAATGTTGCCTCATTAAAACCTTGTCAGGAAAAATCCAATGAAAACAATCCATGACTAAGAAAAAAGAGTACAACACGTTATAGTCCATAAAAAATGTATCTCCTCCTGAAAACAACTACTCCCACTGATAATGTTGATCATAAACAGTCAGCTGATGAAGACGTCGCATTCCAATTCCATGAACTAGTTTCTGAAAAGTTGACTTTGGCAACGATTTGGTGAACAAGTCTGCAAGATTATCACTTGAGCGAACTTGTTGGACGTCAATATCAAAGTTCTTCTGAAGCACATGAGTATAGAAAAACTTCGGTGAGATGTGCTTGGTCATGTCTCCTTTAATGAATCCACCTTGAATTTGTGCAATACATACTGTATTATCCACATGAATAACAGTTAGAGTATTTGTGGTAGAAAAAATGTGACATGTGTCACGCCCTAATCTCCCGCAAGCTCAATAGTCCCCGCTGAACGTGAATCACCACGTTGCAGCGCTCCCGCAGGACAATCGTTCTCATCGGGACGTGATGCCGTACGAGCCTGAAGTTGCGCTCGTACAAGGCGATGTTGTCAAACACCAAAGTTATCATCGAAACGACCAAGTTGCAGCGAAAGTCAAGTATTGTGTACCAAGCACACATCAGAGTATACGCAGCGAAGCTCTTGAAAGAGTCCAAATGAAATGCCACAAAGGCGATGTAATACTCTTGCTATTTTCTCTAGCCCACAAAGGTACTTACCGTTCATACATTATGTCCCGTATATCCAAGTAGCGCCACTACACCTGCGTACCTGAAATAATGCCCACAAACGTGGGTCAGTACACAGTCGTACTGGTGAGCGGGGTAACCCACTCGTCTAAGCCGACACTAAGTAGAATAGTGAATGCAAACAGTTATATGGTGATATTTCTAGTTGAATCCTAGATTCGTTTCATGGCATAGGTATGACATGTTAAGAAAAACTGTAAAGCAGATTAAGCATGCAAGCATTCAACTCAAGCCAATAGACAAGCAATTAAATCCAACTCAAAGGGAAACTAGCATGCAAACCGTCGTACTCAAACCCAAGCAACACGAGAATCTATCGAACCATTTCCAAGCCTCAATATCCATCCTCAAACCAAACGTTATAATCCAATCTTCGATATGCACACTTTTGCCGAGGAAGGTGGCCGCCGCCAACGCGAAAAGCACACCACCAAACCAAAGTAAAGCAAACCAACTCTAATCTATATGAAGTCACTGGCCAAGCCATAAAGGACTGATCGGACTGATCAATTGCACTTCTACCCGATCCAGACCGGGTAGCTAGCCCGCCTGGTCGTATCGAACTACCTGCACCGCGCCCAAGGCACGTTACCATTGTTTCCTCCATGGCCGAACGGTTCCGGTGCTCCGGAGCCTATCCCGTTCGAGGAAACCAAACCCCGTGCAATACAGGTTGCTCGTGACTGATGCAGACACCAAGTAGGTATGACGAGAGGATCGAACATTCTCGCCCCACCAAACGATCCTAGACTCATCAAACCAATTATCCATAACCATTCTTCCAACATATAGCCCAAGGCACAAATCTCAAGTTATCCCCATAGGCACTATGCCGCTTCTCGACACATTATTTCCAATTGGTGCAACACCCCTCGCTCAGAACAATCCCGTGGCACAGTGCCCCAACAGTGGCACAATGCCCTCGCCGATGCAGTTATTCGATTTCGAACCACAACTGCACGCTTTGCTTGACAAAGCGCCCAAGTGATACTCGTGCACGGATGCACGCTCGCTCGCCCGAATTCCCGATGTTCCAACCAAGATATATAATTCCAACTATTTCTCCAACTGTCCCAAATATATAATCCAAACCTAGCTCCAACTATACATACGCGAAAACTAATTCAAACCACAATTCTATCCAAGCAAACGACGTACACTATATGCACGCCACAGTTAAGTGATTTCCAAGTCCCAGTCCAAGTGTTCAAGTCTTTACGTGTTTTCCATATTATTAGGCATGAAGGAGTAGATGAGAAGGGACAGAGCCCACTCACAAAGTTTGATTTCGTTAAGCACCATGTCCTGCTGATACGGTCGATCCCTTGAACCCGTGGTCCGATGCAAAGCACGATCTACTCAACTGGTATGACCGTGCAAGCAGATCGTGCTCTCCAAATCATCCGACCGATCGGACTAAGGAAGACGGCATTATCGCTCCAATCCAGCTATCTCAGTACTGCTCTGAACGAACACCTGATTTCTATCGAACTCCGCTAGCGATCTACACATGAAACCAACTCAATTCAATACTTGTTCCCAGATCCAACAAATCAAAATGTAACCAGCCATTGCCTCATTCAGTCTGACTCAGCGTAACGCACCGTGCGGTTGCGGGACGTTACAACAGGAGCTACGAATGTGTTGAATCAACGATCTCCGCTAAATACATTCTCTACTTGCTTCATGGAGAGCCAATATTTTTGAGTGATTTGAGGAGGTAGCAATCATTGTCTGTTTTGTTGAACGACAAAAAATAGCTGCATTATTATTAAGAAACACATATCCAGTTTGCGAATGATATTTATGGGGATCAGATAAATAACCTTAATCTGCAAAGCCAAATAGATTCGCAATGTCAGATAAACCACAAGTATAAAATAATCCCATGTTGGCAGTTACACGAAGATATCTCATCACATGTTTAATGCTATTCCAATGTCTACGAGTTGGCGCCGAGCTATATCTAGCCAACAGATTGACAAATAATGATATGTCTGGCCTTGTACATTGTGATAGATATTAATGCCTCAATGGCACAAAGGTAAGGTACTTCGGGTCCTAGCATCATTTCATTATCGTCCTTAGGATGATATGGATCTTTATTGATATCTAAAGATCGAACAACCATTGGAGTGCTAAGGGGATGAGTTTTATGCATATTGAACTGTTTCAATATATTTTCTGTGTATTTAGATTGATGCACTAAAATTTTATTAGTGCAAATGGTCAATTTGTAATCTGAGACAATATTTCGTATCCCCGAGATCTTTTATCTCAAACTCCTTTTTTAGATAGTTTGTAGTCTCATTGATTTCATGTCTTGTCCTAATCAAGTTTATGTCATCGACATATACAACAACTATAGTGAAACCCTCCTTAGATTTCATTATGAAGACACATGGGCATATAGTATTATTCTCATATCCCTCCCTTTTCATATATTCACTAAGACGGTTGTATCACATCCTTCCGGATTATTTCAAACCGTACAATGAACGTCTTAGATTTATGGAATGCATGATTGTTTCAAACCGTACAATGAACGTCTTAGATTTATAGAATGCATGTTCTTAGCTTTTGAGCTGGGTAGGTTAAATCCATCTGGGATTTTCATATAGATATCGCTATCTAAATAACCATATAGATAGGATGTTACAACGTCCATAAATCTCATGTCCAGTTTTTTCTCAACTGTCAGACTTATCAAATAACGGAACTTTGTTGCATCCATTACGGAAGAATACGTCTCTTCGTAATCAATCCTGGGTCTCTGAGAAAACCCGTATACCTCTAAGCATGCCTTAAATTGAGCGATTTCATTCTTTTCATTTTGCTTTCTTACAAACACCCACTTGTAACCTACCGGTCTGACGTCTTTTGGTATTTGTATTATAGGTCCGAACACTCCACGTTTATTAAGGGAATTCAATTTTGCTTGAATAGCATCCTTCCATTTTGGCCAATCTTTTCTTTCTTAACATGCATCGATGCTTACATGGTTCAGTGTCATCAATGCCCTTAGATATTTTAGTAGCTACTGAGAATGAGATATCTCATCTATTGTTATATCTTTATGATCCCATACCTCTCTTGTATACGTACAAAACATAGAGATCTCTTTGATTTCAGGTATCTGAGCCTCCTCTTGGGCTTGTGTCTTTTCTAAGACAATAACCTCTTCTGGATTTTTAGAGAGTATGTATATGTCATTCATAACCTCTTCTTGAGCGTTATGTGTATCCTCCTTAAGAGCGTTACTTGGGCATTTTCTCTTTCTAGGGACTAAGTCCTTCGAACATATAGGTCTACCACGCTTCTGGCGTGCAGTAGATTCATTAGTCACTCTGCTATATTTTCCTACGAGGATATCAATTCGAGCTGGCGCATTTGCAGCGGGCACATGTAATTTAATCACTTTAGTTGTATCAGTAAATGCATCTGGTATTTGATTTGCAATCTCCTGTAGATGCAATATCCTTCGTACCTCAGTTTCACATTGATTAGTACGAGGATCTAGATGAGACAGAGTGGGATTACCCCAGGATAATTTATGTCGTTTATTTGTGGCGAATGGTTCTGTAAGAACATTCTTTTCTTTCTTATCTCCCCATAACGGCAAAAATTTAGTCTCATTAAAATGGTAGCCTGCGAATCTAGCAGTAAAATTATCACCAGTTAAAGGTTCCAAATATCTAATGATTGAGGGCGAATCAAAATCAATATAAATTTTAAAACTGTGTTGAGGTCCCATTTTAGAGCGCTGAGGAGGAAAAATAGGAACATAAACATCATAACCAAATTTACGCAAATGAGAGATGTTATGTTGATGGCCTGTCACAAGTTGTGATGGTAAAAATTTATGATATGCAGTTGGCCTAACAATGATCAATTTAGCAGCATATGGCATGTTCCCAAGCTGAAACGGGTAAGTTTGATTTCATGAGTAAAGGCCTTGCTATGTGCTGAAAATACTTAATCAAGGACTCCATTAAACCATTTTGGGTATGAACGTGAGGGATAAAATGTTCAACTTCTATTCCTGCGGAAGCACAATAATCATCAAAAGTACGAAAAGTGAACTCAACTGCATTATCAAGTCGAATCGTTCTAACATGTTGGTCAGGAAAATGAGTCTTAAGATGAATCAACTGAGAACGTGAGGGATAAAATTTTTGACCATCAACTAGAAGCATCTATTATAACCATAAAATACCTGAAAGGTCCGCTATATGGATCAATTGGTCCGCAAATATCACCTTGTATTCTTTCAAAAGCTATTTTGAGAAGTGAAGGTCTTTGTAATAAGTTTACCCTGTGAACAAGCTACACACAAATATTTAGTAGGAAAGAAAAGACTTTGGTATGATAAATTATGCCCATTGATATAGTCGATCATGGATGACCCAATCTGTCATGACAAAGGATTAGATTCCTTGGATCCTTTAGCCATTTGCTAGTGATGGGGTAAGATTATACTACCTTCAGAGTAGTTTGATATAGCCCCGAGGAGATTAACTTGCACTTTTCTAATGTGAGCTTATTGCTTCCAATATTAGAGGTTATACAAATATATTCTTTGCTATCATCGTTCATGGTTTCAACATGAAATTCGTTCATTCGAATATCTCTAAAGCTGATTAGATTTCTATTAAATCTACTAGAGAATAATGCATTTCGAATGACTAAGTGTGTTCCACTTGGCAACACAACATCGACCTTACCATAACCTTCTATAATCTGCATGGGTCCAGCAATGGCGGTCACCTTGGAAGTGTTTGAGGCATGTGTTATGAAAAACTTTCTAGTTTTCAATATAGTGTGAGTTGTTGCACTATCTATCAAGCATATGCCATCATCATTGTCCATACCTTTCAAAAATAAAAATTAATAATATATTAATATGCTACTAAATGGTTAAACTTGACATATTGCCAATTATTACAACTTGATGTAAATCTAAATGAAACTGCTTCAAAGAAAGTAAACTACCTAGACTATTGATCATATAATGACCAATTTATTCAAAGTGGAAAGTAAATAAACTTAGATACGCATACAATAACTATTCATTGACTTTGCCTATCATGGCGTTGAACTAGTTTTCCGAAATTGCGTTTTCATCCTTATCATGGAAGAAATCATTAAAATTCATGTGTGTTGTACCCTCCATGAGATTAGTCTTCACACCCTTTGAGGCTTCATACTCGTCAACTTTCTTTTGTGAGGTGCGACAGTTTCGCATCCAATGACCAGCTCTTCCACAACGGTTGCAAATATCAGTTGGAGCATCTGGATTGGGAATTTGGGCATTGTTTCTTCGAGGATTAATATCTTATTTTTGAACTGCATATCGTTCCTTGGACCCGAATTGTAGCCATTTCTTTGGCTTCCACGGCGTCAATGCCCTCTACCTCTGTGATTTTCTCAACCACTAGTATTTGTCACATTTTTTTCGAGCACTAGTCGCATTCACTTCAGCTGGAATTCATGCAGACCCAGTTGGTCTACTAGTGTGGTTTTTGATTAATAACTGATTATTATTTTCGGCCACGAGTAAGACAGCGATGAGTTCGGAATACTTCTTAAAAAATTTCTCCCTATAAGTCTGTTGTAGGGTCATATTAGTCGCATGAAATATGGTGAATATTTTCTCTAGCATGGAATGCTCTATCACTTCTTCACCACATAACTTCAATTGTGAAGTAATCCTGAACATAGCTGAATTATAGGCTGCAATTGTCTTATAATCTTGGAAATGTAGATTAAGTCATTCATGGAGTGCACTTGGTAGTATGACCATTTTCTGGTGATCATATCTCTCAGCTAGAGAATTTCATAGCACCAAGGGGTCCTTGACTGTTAAGTACTCAGCCTTGAGATCATCATGAATATGATTTCTTAGAAAAATTAAAGCCTTCGCTTTATCTTGTGCAGATATTGGCTTATCAGCCACAATTGCGTCACCTAAGCTTTTGGCTTAAAGGTGCAATTCAGCATCCAATCTCCAGTTGAGAAAGTACTGGCCTTCTAAGTTTAGAGGCTTAAAATCATGTTTTGTGAGGCTCGACATATTGCTGTATAAGATCAATAATAACAAGTTAACATAAGAACTTGGTAAATCATCAAACAATTCATGTTCATGATGTATGCTTCAAACAATAATGTTTCATAAGTCTATTTATACCAAACAAATCTTGTTCGTGGTATGCTTCGAACAATGATGTTCCAGAAGTCGTAGGTAAATACCAAACACTAGATGTTCATGATATGCTTCGAACAATAATTATGTTCAAGAAGCATCGAAGTGCTATTACCGAAATGGAGAATCCGCAAATGGCGGCTTCACTGAGATGCTCTCGCTTATTTTCTCCCGTTAGAGTTTCGTGCTAATAACTTATTAGAATAAACGTAGAAGAAAGAAGAAGAAAAAAGGAGATAAGATCTCTTATTAGTGTAATCTCATAGTGGGAGACAAATACCTTATTTATAAGGTCCAATGAAGATGTAATACTAATCTCTAACTAATGTGGAACTAAAATACAAAAATTCAACCCTTTAATAATCCACGTTATACCAACCTACCATTTATTTCAGTTTTAGGTACTACTTCATAGAATTACGTCTCAGCCATTTAGCTATAGTAAACATGAGAATTTAATTGAAAAAGGTTGGCTGGTGGTAATTTATATATTTAATTTAAGCAGTTTCCGAATGTATACTGATTAGATATTAGCTCTTCTGTATGCTCATAGGATGATGTCGTTGCTTTCCCAGTATTCGATAAGATTGCCATCATTCTTTTCCAAGGAGCTGATTAAATGAAAGCAGCCCTCCACATTTTGAACAATTTTGGACCCGTAGCCCAGTCCGGTTCGAATATTTTGCAAACGAACTGACTCAATTACATACTGATTCAAAATTTAATTCTTTTTTCGCTCAGTACAGCTTATAAACGCTTTCACGTAGCAAATCTCGATCTCCTCCCAAGAATCTATTCTACTATATAATGTGAAAAGTAGGCTTCACCGTGGAAATTTTATTTCCAACAATGCCCTACAATAAATTTCATTGACAAAAAATTCAAGAGATACATAAATGTATTACGAAAATCGAAGAGTCCATGCTACTTGCTAAGTCTTCTAAGCTATTACCACGGAATTCAAACGGTTGAACCCTTAACCAATTCATTAACATCATTCACTCCAAATACGTGCAAAGCACGTGCATATATACTAGTGAACCAAAATAGAAGAGTTTGTTCCACCCATGAGTAAATATTTTGTTTCAGTGGACCTTTCTTGCAACATCCGCGTACAAACACTCTACAGCCAATCCAATTCCAGAATGGAAGAATTTATGAACTCCTTCCTTTAACAAGGTTACACAGAATGTTCCAATAGAAATAAAGCAGACGAGCTTCATACTTCTCGAAGTTGGATGTACGGTCGAAAGCTTCTGAGCTGGGAGTCATTTTGCAGTCAGCCTCCGGTCCGGTTCCAAATTTTTTTTTATCACATACAAAATATCCTTTGAGAACAAAATAAGCAATCATCCACCAATTGTCGATGTTAAAATCATATATACCAGCTTTCTCCTGTTCTACCTCTTCACCAAGTTTTACTTTCCATTTCTGCAGAAGGAATATATATATATATATATATATATATATATATATATATATATGACCACCTTAACTACAACTTCACGTAAGGAGAGTAGAGAACAGGAGCAATGGATTGTGTGTTTCTGTCGTTGTGCACTCATTTTATTCATTCACTGATGTTCCTTTTATAAGGAAGAAATAATAACAACTTGCTCTCTACGATCATGGATCACCACATGATGTTCATCTTGAGACTAGGTCCCATGCATAGACTTATTCCTATGTTTGAATAAGAAAAAAAGAGCAACGTAATTAACCAACAAAACTCCCCCTTAATCTAGTTGCTTCTGGTGTTGACGACTCCAAGCTTCGTGCGCAGGCCCTGGAACTTGACCCGCCCGAGTGCTTTTGTCAATATGTCCGCCAGCTGTTCATCGGTGTTGATGTAGTCGACGAAGATCTTGCCGCCTTCGATGCACTGCCTGATGAAGTGGTAGCGCGTCTCGATGTGCTTACTCCGGTCATGGAATACTGGATTCTTGCACAGCTGGATAGCAGATTTGTTGTCCACGAGTAGAGTAGCATTGTCGGCCTCCTTGTCAAGTAAATCTCCGAGTAGTTGTGCGAGCCAAACGCCTTGGCATGCCGCCGAGGTCGCAGCGATATACTCCGCCTCACATGACGATAATGCAACCACCTTTTGCTTCTGTGATTGCCAGCTAACGGGGCTTCTCCCGAGAAGGAACACCAAGCCGGTGGTGCTCTTCCTGTCATCGATATCACCGGCCATGTCTGCGTCACTGTACCCGACGAGCTTGGCCTCTGCAGTGTCCCTGACGTAGCGACACCCATAGCTCAATGTGCCGGCAATATACCTGAGTATGTGCTTAACGGCGCTCCAGTGCTCGGTGGTCGGCGACTCCATGAATCGGCTGACATAGCCGACGGCGAACGTGATGTCCGGCCGCGTGTGCACCAAGTAGCGGAGACTCCCAACGATACTTCGGTACAGGGTTGTGTCCACCGGCGGATTTGAGCTCACTTTGCTCAGTTTCAGCCGTGGCTCCATCGATACTTGAACTGGATTGCATTCGGTCATGCCGGCCTTCTCCAGTATTTTGGCCGCGTACGTGCTCTGGCACAGAGTGATCTCGCCGGCGCCCTGCTGGACTTCTATACCGAGATAATAGTTCAATTTGCCGAGGTTGCTCATCTGGAACTGAGTCTTCATCTCGTCCTTGAAACGATTAATGGCCCTTGTGTGCGCACCTGTGACGATGAGATCGTCCACGTATACGCCGAGTAGCAGCCGCTCGTCTCTGGTTCCTCGAGTGTACACCGAGTGCTCCGACTCGTTCTTATGAAACCCAAGCGATAACAGAGTGTCATCCAGCTTGGCGTTCCACGCACGAGGAGCTTGACGAAGCCCGTACAGTGCTTTGTGTAGGCGGAGCACTTTGTGTTCGTGCCCGTTGCGCACGAATCCAGGCGGCTGCAGCACGTACACTTCTTCATCCAGGTCGCCGTTTAAGAACGCGGATTTGACGTCGAGGTGGTGTACCTCCCAGCCGGTGTGTGCCGCGACCGCCAGCAGCATTCTGACGGAATCTAGGCGAGCCACGGGCGCAAAGACTTCGTCAAGGTCGATCCCTGCGCGCTGGACATAGCCCTTCGCCACGAGCCTGGCCTTGTGTTTGATCACCTTGCCGGCGCTATTTTTCTTCAACTTAAAGACCCACTTCAGCCCAATCGGCTTCTTCCCTTCAGGCAACTCGGTGAGTGTCCAAGTGTGGTTATCGACGATCGAGTCCAGCTCGTCGAGCATGGCCTTCCGCCAACAAGCATGCGGCTTGGCCTCCTGGAACGTCAGCGGCTCATCACCAGTCGCAAGCAGGAGCTCCTCTGGGTCTAGCACCTGTTCGCTGGTCGTGGCGTACACGTTGCTGATGGTGCGGTAGCGTCGTGGCGCCTCATCGTCGCCAATTACAGCTGCAGGTGTTTCATCAGGCGGTGGTGACACGAACTCCACGGCGTCCGGCTCAGAGGTTTGTGCACATGGTGTGGCCGGCTCGGATGCTGGCGGTGAGTCCACTCCCCCTTGTGTCGACATGGTGCTGCCTCCGCACACTGTCGTGACGGACAGTGAGTACTCCACAGTGAACGAAGACGGATCAGCGTCGGAGTCGCCCCAGTCCCAGCACGCGGCCTCGTCGAAAACAGCGCCGCGCGTCACACAGACGCGTTTGTTTGCCGGGTCGTACACCCGGTAAGCCTTGGACTCGACGTCGTAGCCGATCAACACCATGGGAATGCTTCGATCATCCAGTTTCTTCAGATTAGGGCGCGTTACTTTAACGTGCGCGACGCAGCCGAAAGTCCTGAAAAAATGTACCGTCGGCTTCCTCCCGTGCCAAGCCTCGTACGGTGTCATGCCGGACACGCTCTGGGTCGGGGAACAATTTAGGATGAACACGGCAGTGCTTACTGCCTCCCCCCAGAACGAACCTGGCATCTTCTTCGTCTTGAGCAGGCACCGTGCCATGGACACGATCATCTGATTTCGCCGCTCGACGACGCCGTTTTGCTGCGGCGAATAGGGCGCCGTGAGCTGTCGTTGCATACCGCGGTTGGCACAGTACTCACCGAACTCTACTGAGGTGAACTCGCCGCCCCGATCGGTACGAAGTGCGCGCAGCTTCCTCCCCGTCTCTACTTCCACGCCGGCCTGAAACTTCTTGATTGCTGCCGCCGCTTCATCCTTGGAACGGAGTAGCACCGCCCACATGTACCGGCTCATGTCGTCGACGAGCAAGAGGAAGTACCTCTTCCCGCCGTGAGTGGCCGGTGAGATGGGTCCGCACAAATCTCCGTGTACTAGGTCGATTCGATCCTCGGCGCGATACTTGGCGGCTTGCGGGAACGGTGCGCGCCTCTGCTTCCCGACAAGGCAGCCGTCGCAAACCTGATCAAGATGTTTGATGTGCGGAAGGCCGCGCACCATGCCGGTCCTTGCCATCCTGTGCAGTGCGTCGAAGTTCAAGTGGCCGAAACGGGCGTGCCATCGCCATGCTTCGTCCTGGTCGATCGTTGCTGACATGCAGACAGGTTGTGTGACGTTTAATGACACCGTGTACAGCCGGTTCTGCGTCCGCGTCACCTTGGCCAGAAGTCGTTGCTGACGGTCACGTAGCTGCATGACGCCGCCGTGTATCAACACCTTACATCCTGACTCGTCCAACTGCCCGAGCGAAATGATGCTGCTCTACAGCTTAGGGATGTGGTAGACGTTCGAAAGGATCCGGTGTCTGCCGTCGTGCGCGGTGAAGAGGATGGTGCCATGGCCATGAATTTCAACGACGGAGCTATCCCCGAACTTGACCGTGCCGCGAACACCGATGTCGAGCTCGGAGAATGCCGTGCCGCGTCCGGTCATGTGATTCGAAGCACCAGTGTCTAGGTACCACACAGCGTACTTCGCATCGCCTTCACTCCCGAGGTGGACCTCGGCGCGCTCCTCGTTGAGGTGGATGAGCTCGCCGGCCTGCACCAGCGTGTCCTGCTCCTGCTTGGCGACTAGAGGAGGAGATGTCACTGTAGCCATGAGCAGAGCAGGCTCCTCGTCTTCCTCGACTTGCGTGAGGTTCGACGCCTCGTCCCTCCTCTTCTTCCTGCAATCACGAGCCCAGTGCCCCGGTTTACCACAGTATCGGCACTTGTCCTTCTTGACGTCGCGGTCGGAGCTCGCCGTCTTGCTGCTTCCGTCGTGTACGTCCTGGGACTTGCCTCGGTGCTTGGGGAAGCCGATGTTGGAGTAGCCGTCCTGCTCGCGCCGCCTCATGCGTACGAGCCATTCCTCCTCTGTCAACAGGAGCTTCCCCCCGCCGTCTTCGTCAGTCGCCTCTGCTTCGAACCGCTCCTCAACCGCCTTGAACCGGCCGGTCAAGTCTTCCAACGTTAGTGTGTTTAGGTCGAGCAGGCTTTCGATGGACATAGCCATCTGGGAGAAACGCTTGGGGACGACGCACAAAAACTTCTGCATGACATGTTTCTCCTTGATCTCATCCCCGAGCATGGAGAGCTTGCTCACAATGCCGGTTAAGCGCAGAGACAGCTCGTCAATGGACTCACCGGGCTTGTGCTTGAGTTCCTCGAACTCGGACCTGAGCGTTTGGGCCTTCGCGTCGCGGACGCGCTCCGACCCCATGCGCAGCGTCTTGATTGTCTCCCACGCATCCTTTGCGGTGGGTTTCACTGCCAGAGTTGCCAACATCTCCGGTGGCACAGCGCGAAGGATGGCCTCCAGCGCCATGCGATCATTGCGAAAACCGACGTCGTCCTTGAGGTCCTCGCCGACGTCGATTGCCCGCCACAGGCCTCTCGCCTGCAAGATGACCTTCATCAGGAGGACCCAATCGCCGTAGTTCGATCGAGTCAGGGTGGGGTAGGTTGTCGTCCCGACCGGCTCATTCATCATCCACGGTAACGCAAGCTCGCGTCCCGTGCCGCTTGCCGCTGGATCGGTGGAGATCCGTGCACGTGGTGACTTGGTGCCGTCGCCGTTCTTAACCTCTGCTTCTGACATCGCAATGCGTCAAAGGACAGTAAACCTTGCTCTGATACCACTTGACCACCTTAACTACAACTTCACGTAAGGAGAGTATTGTGTGTTTCTGTCGTTGTGCACTCATTTTATTCATTCACTGATGTTCCTTTTATAAGGAAGAAATAATAACAACTTGCTCTCTACGATCATGGATCACCACATGACTCTCTACGATCATGGATCACCACATGATGTTCATCTTGAGACTAGGTCCCATGCATAGACTTATTCCTATGTTTGAATAAGAAAAAAAGAGCAACGTAATTAACCAACAATATATATATATATATATATATATATATATATATATATATATATATATATATATATATATATATATACTGATTGCCAAACTCCGAAGTCGCAATGAGAAAAAGGTATAGCCTGATTGCCAAACTCCGAAGTCGCAATGAGAAAAAAGTATAGCCTGCATATTGGTTTCTTTGAAAGAATTTATATTTGCAGACATAAACAATATCCTCTGGATTGGTTCAAATGACCTACAAGCAAAAATACACTCCTACATGTAGGAAATTTTGCATCTTGACATTAATTCAAATGACATATAAATGAGATCCAACTTTGTCAGCACAATGCATGGTTCATACCTAGCATTTTAACTCTCCTCTAGATACAAGATTCGTTATAACTAGTGAGTTTCTTTAGTGTGTGAGAAGGTTCTTCGCTTTCAAACCCAATTATTGTCATCCGCTTTTCCTTAGGGGGGTTCATTTTGCAGATCCTAGCCATTGTCACCTGCATTGCTTCTTTTTCAAAGTTGAAGTCAGTAAAATGCTCCTTCTAGATGTCGCGGGTTATTTACCAAGATCAACTGTTCAACAAAGCATACGTACCTTTTGCGTTTGCTCTTTGGAACTGACGAGGATGACGGGTTACTGTGCCAGTTCCTTTTCCTCTGGTTAATGAACCAGTTGTTGATCTGCTTCAGCTGCAACCCAGTTTCTTGAACTAACCGCGCCTTGTCATCTTCCTGAGTAAAAACACATCCAACGCCACAAAAACACCAATAGGTTATCAGAACTGGATAACGAAGAACATGTACGCAAAAGAAAGGTGAGTCATTTTTTTTAAAAGGCAAGTTTTAACTGATACCCTAAACTTTTAATATTAGACAACATAATACCTCAACTATAATTACCCTAACAGTGTTAACGAAAAATTATAAATGACAAAAATACCCTCCCTCATTCGTGGTCACTTCAAAGACACCTAGAAGAGGATAGACGGGTATCAACTTGAAAATTAACCCCTGACTAACAGAGGTATCAACTTGAAATATTCAATAGTTGAGGGTAGTGATTGATATGATATTAAAGTTAGAATATCAAATTAAAAAACTTGAATAGTTGAGGGTGTCAAGTTGAAATTAAGCCTAAAAAAACATCAACTTCGATTTGTGATGTCAATTCTTTTGCGGAACTTTCCTAGGAAGAAGGCTTTGGATGATAATGACGAGTTTTGGAGTAGAAATCTGTTGGTATATTATAATATTCTTGGTATATTTGTTAGTATATTAGAATATTCTACAGGGTTTTTTAATGAGATATTAATGTAAGATGAAGGGTTGTAAGTCTATAAATAGCCAAGAGATTATCAATAAAATATAACAATTACTCCAAAATATTTTACATGGTATCAGAGCCCAAACCCTAGCCACCACCTCCCAAACCCGTGCCGCCACCGCCGCTACACCGCCCGCCACTAACGCTGCCGCGCCGCCCGCCACCACCGCTGCCGTGCCGCTCGCCCGCCACCGCGAAGCAGTGACTCCCGCGGAGCCTTCTGCCGCGGTTCCTGGCGTCTCCCGCGGTCGTTCCAGACGTTGACATCGAAGGCCTAAATTTGATGGGGGAAAGACATGATCGGGTCTAGGAGAGGACGAAGAGGGCATATGTGAATCGTGGAACGAGTGTGAGGTGATCGAAGAAGAGGATCGATGGAGAAGATCATCAAGAAGATGAACTCTGCGGAGGTCGCAACGTTGATGAAGCTGATGAAACTGTCGGCTGGTGAGAGCGCGACACGAACATTGGCGAAGTTGGAGCTTCCATCCATCGATCTGAAGCTTGATGGACCGGCCACCTACCTGAGTTGGTCACGACGGGTGAGGAGAACCCTCGCAGGAAAGAACCTTGAGGGTTTCTTGTCAGGAGAGAAGACAGCCGGATGAGGGCTCGGCATGACGCGACGAGTGTAAGTCCACTCATATGGTGGTATACATTTGGCTCATCAATTCTTTAGTCCAGTCGATCGCCGCCACAGTGGATGGCCTTGAGATGGTGAAAGACGTGTGGGAGAAATTGAGGAGAACCTGCAATGATGTGGGAGGAGTAGGAAGAATGATATCACTTGAAGGAGAATCTGGTGGTGGTTGTGTAGGTCTCAGGAGTTGAGACGGACGCAGGCAAGGGACTTGGCACTGGCACTATAGGTACTGGTCCTGCAGTTTGCTTCCCTTTCCTGCTGTAGGTAAGTAACTCCCCCTGAGCCGTGGGCCTAACATCTCCCATCGCCTCTCCCTCTTCCTCTCCACTCTCCTGTTCCTCCTCAAACGTTCCTCTATGCCATACTCCTAAATCGGTCACCTCCTCAAATCCCCGACAGTGTTACAACTGCGGGAAGGTAGGCCAGCTGAGGTATACTTGCACCAAACCATCCAAGGAAGGAGATTCAGGTGACGGACGTGGACAGTTTGGAGGACGTGGCCGTGGTCGTGGGGGTCGACGGGGTGGTCGAGAAAGTTATCGGACGAACCTGTTGGTAGCAGAAGGCGAGGGAGCTAATGGTGTGCCTATACTAAGGAGGATCAGGCACTACTGGATATGCTGGAAGTACTCGGGAGAAAGCAGAGAGCGTCAAGCGATGGAGACAGGAGGAGTAGGACTGAGGAGGCGTTCATCTCAGTCTTCGCCAGAGGCAACGCTGTCATGTATGCCCATCCATTGGAAGGTACTGATTGTAATGTCCCGCTCCGCGTAGACACTATGTACAAGTGATATCGCTTTGCTTGCTCGAGCGGAATTCTCAGAGAGTTCTCGTTCGAACCACAAGACGATTAATCTAGGTGAGTGGGCAAAAAGACATTATCTGATTCTTGCACGCATTAATAATAAATCTGAGTTTTTGAATGTTTGTTCTAAGGAGATAGTTTCATAAGAAGAATGCTAGAACCTGACTCTGTATGCTAATAAGAGAACTCATATAGCTTGTCATTGGAACGAATCTGCTTGCCTAACTAGAGAACTTGTATGCTTGTCTAAAGAGATGGAATCATTGCATGCTTAGTTACACGGACACCGCTATCGAACGAACTGCTGCCATGCTAATAAGAAAGAGTAAAAGATTGCTTGCACTTATTCTTGGTATCGTATGCTAAACTAGAATACTTGAATGCTTGTCTAAAGGAGATAGAATTGCATGCTAGATTTATAAAACTGTTCTTGCTTGTTACTTGTTAAAAGAGTTAGCTTTGCTTGAACATGTTTCATTGATCGCTTGTAAAGAGATAGAACTGCATGTATAGCTTGAACTTGTGCATCTAGACTAATAGTCTGCCCTGAGGCTTAAAGACCTTATTTACGGGAGGGTGTGGCTATTAGGCAAGAGTATTGAGAGTTCCAGCTCTATAGCTTGCTCGTATGAATTGATATGCTTGCTTGCTCGTTCATCGTTCATCGTTCATCAGTTGCATGATAGCTTATTTATCTGATAGGAATTTGCATTCATGCATTTGGTCAGGACAACTTGTGCACAAGGTTTATCTCTCGAGCGTTTCCTGGGACACTGGGATCGTTCGGCCTAGGAGAAATCTAGATACCCTGAGGCTTGAAGTCCTTACTTACGGGGGGTAGACACGTCTATTAGTGAGATGGGCTTGTACGTCCCAACTGCTAATCCCGTAGAGGGGACATCATGTATTTAGGGCACATGCTAGGCTAGCCTTCTTGCATACCTAACTGTTTGATGCAGAGACGGACAGGGAAAGAAAATCTCATTTATAAATATATGCATATGTTGCTAACTTCTATGTCTGCTGCAGGGATAACCGTCCGACTATGGATAAAGATCACTGAATAAGTGATCACTTGTATTTCCTTATGTCCCTTATCATTTATGCTAAATGTGATACATCTGTTTTGCATTGAGTATGATGCTGCCCCTATTGCATCGAATTGAGTAGTCCACTTGAAATACTTGTCTTGATATGAGATGAACAGTCCACTAGAGAACCTTTGTTCCAAAGAGATCGAATATGGCTCACAATACATGCTGCGCTCTGCACCATAGAACACTGTCTCTATAGCTTGCTTGTATGTATCGAATATGCAAAACTGATTTCAAAGCTACGTTTTCGAAAAGATGTAAACTGACTATAATCTTGAGCTGCATGAAATGAACATAGGTAAAAATAGCAAGATCACTAGTAATGAAATATTTTGCCACTTGCTTACTTAGTGTGGGTTTCAAGGGGTGTTGCTTCTGTTCAGTTGATTTTATATTTCTCCAAAGTGCTAACCCACCAACAGTTTGCTTGTTCTCAGGTGCTGGATCGTCCGAGGAAGCGATAGCCGTGCCTCATCCCCAGGACCCGAAAATCTGGAGTCGATGCCTTGAGCCGTATCGAGATTGCTTTGAGCTGCTTTTGTATAGAGGGACATAATGTATGGAACGGTGTCATTGTAATCGAGAGAGAGAGTGCTTGAGCGAACTGTAACCTCGGCCGAGCGCCGCTTGTAACACTTTTTAATATCAATAAAGAGCTTGTTTTCTTATGCCATTGTGTTCTTTACTTTTCTGCAATATATGTGTCGCTCCTCCAGTCTTGAATAGCTTACTTGTCCTTGTGCAATATATGTGTCGCATTTTAGGCTTGCACTACATCACGTCCGTGCGAGGACGATCGGTTCCGTAGGGACCAAGCAAGGACAAACGATCCCTGCGGGATCGGGACGTGACATAATGGTATCAAAGCGACTTGATTCTTTGCCCATTCCGTTGCCTTCGACTCTGAGATGCGCCCGATGTTGTGTTACAATGAACGTTCCATACAATAAGTCCGTAAATATTCTCAAAAGAGTAGGAGAGTGAAGAGGAACAGGGGGAGGCGATGAGAGGTGTTAGGCCCACGGCTCAGGGGGAGTTACTTACCTACAGCAGGAAAGGGAAGCAAACTGCAGGACCAGTACCTATAGTGCTAGAGCCAAGTCCCTTGCCTGCGTCCGTCTCAACTCCTGAGACACCTACACCACCACCACCAGATTCCCATTCAGATGATATCATTCTTCCTACTCCTCCCACACCATTATCAGTACAGAGGACCACTCGCAGCAATGCGAAAAATCCTCCTGATAGATATTGTTGGGGCCTTACTCAGTTTGTTTCATATAATAACATATCTTCTTCTCATGGAGAATTCATTGCCTCTTTGAATAATATTACTGTACCTAACAATTGGCAGGTTTCCAAGAACGATCCAAAGTGGAAAGCAGCGATGCACTAGGAGTTAGGCACTCTTGAAAAGAACCACTTGGGAACTGGTAAAACTGCCAGAAGGGAAGAGGGCAGTCGGATGCAAGTGGATCTTTACTGTGAAGCAAAACCCAGATGAAAAAGTAGAGCACTACAAGGCTAGACTGGTGGCAAAAGGATACAGTCAGACGTACGACATTGACTATGATAAGACCTTTGCACTAGTGGCGAAGATGAACACCGTCAGGACCCTGATTTCTTTGGCAGCGAATGATGGATGGAAGCTATACTAACTGGATGTGAAGAATGTGTTTCTTCATAGGGATCTAGTGAAAAAAGTGTACATGGAGATATCACCAGAATTCTACACCGATAAGACAGTGGACAAGGTCTGCAGGTTAAAAAAATCCCTCTATGGACTGAAGCAGTCTCCTCAACCGTTGTTTGACAGATTCAGGAGGACGATGATAGGGATGGGATATCAGCAGATCAACGCTGATCATACTGTGTTCTTCCGTCGGAGTGGAGGCCACATCACCATGCTTGCGGTGTATGTGGACGATATGATTATCACAAGACATGACGAACAGGAGATTGCCCGACTCAAGGGGAAGCTTGGCAAGGAGTTCGAGGTGAAGGACCTTGGCCTTCTTCGGTACTTCCTTGGGATTGAAATTGTAATCCCCCTGATTTTCATAAATTTAAAATTTGGATTTTTCACAATTTTCCTGGATTTTCTGAGATTTTTTGAAATAAAACTAAGGTGTTTTAATTAATAAAGGATTTTTAAATGTTAATAAATATTATTAAAATATTATAAAAATAATATTTTATAGTGTAAAATGAAAAACTAGACATATGGTATTTTTCCGGGAATTTATTGGACCCCGGATGATTTTAAAAGCCTAAAAACTATTATTATTAACTAATTATTTATTTATTGAAATTATTAATTATTTTATATCAGCCCAACCCAGCAGCCCATTCCATTGGCACGCAGGCCGGCCCAGCCCGCTCCCTACCGGGTCGGGTCGGGTCCACCGCCGCCCGACCCGCGGCCACCCGAGACCCGCTAGCACCTCTCCCTCTTCCTCTTCTCTGTAACTTCCGCCGCCGAAACGGCCGCCGTCCGCCGCCCGTTGGCTTCCCCGCACCTCTCCCTCTTCCTCTCCCTCCACCGGACAACCCCTCCGCTCCAGCTCCCTTCACCCGCCGCCGATTCCTCTTCCCGTCTCCGCCCTATAAGAAGCCTCCCCTCCGACCCGACGAACCCGCCGTCCTCCGATCACCTAGTGCCCGCTCCGCACGCCGCCTCCCGCAGCGCCTATCCCGGCCCTTACTCCTCTCTCCAGCGCTCGCCAGAGACCCGCAGCTCCGAGTCGACCTCGTCGGACCCCGAGCACCGGCCGCAGCCGCCTGAGACGACGCCTCCGTGAGCAGCGCCGACGCCGACGTGCCCGGCCGCCTCTGCCCAGTCTCCCTCCGGCTCGACTCTGGTGTCCTAGACACGGACACAGGAGCCTAGACGCGACACGGACACAACCCTAACCCTAGAGCTGACTCGGACTCGACACAGGACACTTCACGACGTGTCGGACACGATTCGACCCCGGTTTTCGGGTCCCCTTCAGGTATTCATAACTTTTTGCTCGTAGCTCGGATTTTGATTCCGTAAATTGTATCGCGTACCTGTTTGACCCTCTCGGTGCCCGGACAAACCGCTCGGAGCATCGCGTCCTGTGGTGATCGCACACCGCGATCCAAAAACAGGAAAAACTAAACCCTGTTTCACCCCGGAATCGAGTACGCCCCGCCAAACGGGACGACTTGGTCGCGTGCGGTCTTCACCGATACGTGTGCGTCGTTGATACGGACGTGAGGGCTTTCGCAGAAGCTGATTCGGATGTGCGTGCACACCGGAATCAGTGCGTATCCGCGGACATCGTCTCGTATCCGACCATTCTGTTTCTCGCTGTAACTTAGTGTACACAAGTCAGATCGAAACGAAACTTGCGCCATTGGACTCGTAGCAATACGCTGGTCCTGTGAGCCAAGTTTGGTTCGATTCTGAGAACGTTGACAAAATCGTGTGTCGTGGACCCCACAAGCTCCACTCGACGGGCGATTTTGAGAACGGCTCATCGGAATCCAATTCTGGAAGTTCCGTTGGGTTCGTATCATCGTTCCTGACCTATTGACACTAAGTTGGACTGTTTTTGAGACCTTTGACCCTGACGCGTTTTTCGGTGCAAAGCGGCCCACATCTGGACCCCGCCTTGACCCGAAAATGACATTTTTGCCCTTGTCTCCATATTGGACTCAAGGACAGGCGTTCCTAGCTGATTGATGTGTTCTGGACCTGATGGTGATGTTTGTTTCAGCAACCGGAGTAGTGCCTACAATCCCAGCTGAAGCTCAAGCTACAATTGAAACAGGAAATCCAGGCAAGTGTACCTTGCCATAAAATGCAGTTTATTGATTCATTTTGATTCTCTGCTTTAATTTCTGTGACTGTGGTACTTGCCCTATCAAGTAAATTAAACCCAGGACACCTGACACAAAGCATGATACATAATCTTCCTGATTATTCAAGGGGGTTTGTATAAGATATAATTTCATGACTTAAGTTTATTTCCTTAGAACATGACTGGCTGCATTAGTTTTAATCTTGCATAACATGAACATTGAGAACTGCGACGTGAGATTACATTGGGTGGGGAGAGTATTACCATATCAAGGCTGATTATATTATATATATATGGTTATCTGGAAGTGTCCTAGTCTCTGACACAGAACTTTGGCACCTGTACTGGCCCTTCGAGAAAACACTGCTATGGTTTCTTGTCACTGATCCTGTAGTAGTCCCAGCCTGAGTATGAATAATAACTCTCACTTGCATTATCACTTAGCTAGTTTAATTATTTACCCAGATTTGTTTGATAGCATCATCGGCATGCCACTGTCTTAGACTTAATAATTTATTGTGTTTCTCTTGTGTTTAACATATTGGTTGACTTACATGTTCATTCCCTGTATTTTGGCTCGTATTCTTTTGTACCTTGTTACGTCCCTCTGAGGACCTGGTTTTGTTCTCCAGTTATAGCAGACGAGATCTACCCTGAGGTGTACGGAACAGGAGCACTACTCGGAGCCGTACCTGAACCTGAAGACGAGGTGATAGCTGAGGATTTTTCCTGAACAAATGCTTCGCCCTGCTCAGTCTTTTGGCAAATAAACTTTATTTCTGAACTCTTTATTTCCTGTCTTTGTGAACTTGTGTAAACAGACTTAATATCGGATTGTTCTCCGATTTTATTTACTTTGACTGTTGTTGTTTAATATTTCTTTTGGATGTTATTGCTATCTTATATCTGTGGATGAGTATAGTAAAACGCTGACTGATGTAATACAGCTTAAGTATGCCCGATGGATCCATTAAATTGGGTTTGTCCATCGGTGCATGCTGCTGGCCATTGCCACGTGTCCAGTCCCTCGATATTTTGGGACTGGGGCGTGACATGGTTTTTGTGGTGGCCCATGCAGGTCATCGACTAAATTGTTCGGTTTCAACTTAGGGACCGAACAGGCCTGCAATAAAGATAGGATAAGTTTTTAGGATCTCATCCACTTGCTTGAAAACGTTCTTGATATCTGTATTCGAACTAATTTTGACTTGCATCTTGCCTTGACTCCTGTGCGCCTCTTATAGTTATTGTTGATGCAGAGTAATGGATTCACAAGAAAACGACGGAACTCCAGCAAGAACACCAATAGGAGATGCAGCCACCTACGGAGAAGATGAAGTGACGCTATTGAGTGGAGATCCCTCTACTCACCGAAGCAGACAAGCAGATCCGCAATCTTCCCGATTTCGGCGTGATGACATTCCACCTCCGCCCCAGTTTCCTCCACAGATGCCTGCCTTTCCACCAGGCCAAGCAATGGACGGACAGCAGATGTTCCAGATGTTCTACGCAATGATGCAAGCTCAGCAACAGATCCAAACTGAGGCCCAACGTCGCGAGGCTGAGTACTTGAGGAACAGTCTAGTAAATGCACTGGAGCAGGCCAACCTACCAGCTAGACGACAACCGACGGGCTCTATCACAGACTTCCGCCAACTGAAGCCTCGTACATTCTCTGGCAAGGAGGGACCAACAGAAGTGCATGAATGACTCACCAACATTCGGCATCAATTAGAAGCAGCTGAGCTTCCACAAGAACGTTGGATGACCGCCGTCAGAATGCAATTGACGGACAATGCTCATCACTGGTGGCTATCCGAAGAGACCAGGCTCGGACCAGACCGAGTTACTTGGGAAGAGTTCTCCAGACTCTTCCAGGAGATGTACATACCTGCTATCGCTCGATCAGAACTGAGGGACAAATTCAACCGCCTCACTCAGGAAACTATGACGGTGGAAGAGTACAACGCCGAGTTCATTCGTCTGAGTCGCTTCGCTCCTACCTTGATCCCGACAGAAGTAGAGAAGGCTGAGAAGTTTTTCGACGGACTCAACATCGAACTACAGAAACTGATTGGATCTGTCGCACCAACTTCGTACACGGACGTCCTTGCTGTAGCTAGACGCATGGAGCGCGTCACCAGGAGAGAAACCAGTCTGAAGAGGTCTTCCACCTCAGTACCAGCCAGAGCAAACAATGGAGAAGTTGCCAAGAAACCACATCTGCACCAAGCACCACAGGGATCTGCATCCAAAACCCTGACTCTACCTACTTGTTACTACTGCGGCAAGATAGGCCATGTTGAGAAGGAATGTAGACGTAAACACGGACTGTGCTTAGGTTGTGGATCCAGACAGCATGCAGTAAAGGACTGCCCTGATCGTAGGGAAGCACCAAGGGCAAACCAACAAGCTCTACCGGCACCAGGAGGGCATCAACCAAGGCCACCCATGGCACATCAAGCAGCACCTTACCAGCAAGCCCAGCAACATCAGAGAGCACCACCTCAAGGACGCGGCCAAGTTTTCACGATGACTGTGGGAGAAGCGCAGAACCATGGAGTTGCTAATGCGAGTAAGTTTTAGTTGTTCCGTTTCTAGCATTGTTTTAGTTGTGCCTGCTGGTTCGTGACCCCAGACTTAACCTGATAACTTTAACTTGTTAATAATTAATAACCTAGTGTTAATCTAGTATTGAATTTGATAATAAACTCAGAATTGTTAAACTAATATGTTTTAAAGACAACCTGGTTTTCTTTTCTAGATTTCCCACATTTGGGAAATTGCATAACTTCTACTTAGGAAAATAATTTTTCCTATGTGTTCAACCCTGAACCTTGATTTTTTTCTTTGTATTGTGATTCGAATTGGTAACCGTGTCATCTCTGTTGACCGGTTATTCTTTGATTGCGAGGACGCAATCCTCTTAAGGGGGGTATATTGTAATCCTCCTGATTTTCATAAATTTAAAATTTGGATTTTTCACAATTTTCCTGGATTTTCTGAGATTTTTCTGAAATAAAACTAAGGTGTTTTAATTAATAAAGGATTTTTAAATGTTAATAAATATTATTAAAATATTATGAAAATAATATTTTATAGTGTAAAATGAAAAACTAGACATATGGTATTTTTCCGAGAATTTATTGGACCCCGGAGGATTTTAAAAACCTAAAAACTATTATTATTAACTAATTATTTATTTATTGAAATTATTAATTATTTTATATCAGCCCAACCCAGCAGCCCATTCCCTTGGCACGCAGGCCGGCCCAGCCCGCTCCCTACCGGGTCGGGTCGGGTCCACCGCCGCCCGACCCGCGGCCACCCGAGACCCGCTAGCACCTCTCCCTCTTCCTCTTCCTCTTCCTCTTCTCTGTAACTTCCGCCGCCGGAACGGCCGCCGTCCGCCGCCCGTTGGCTTTCCCGCACCTCTCCCTCTTCCTCTCCCTCCACCGGACAACCCCTCCGCTCCAGCTCCCCTCACCCGCCGCCGATTCCTCTTCCCGTCTCCGCCCTATAAGAAGCCTCCCCTCCGACCCGACGAACCCGCCGTCCTCCGATCACCCAGTGCCCGCTCCGCACGCCGCCTCCCGCAGCGCCTATCCCGGCCCTTACTCCTCTCTCCAGCGCTCGCCAGAGACGCGCAGCTCCGAGTCGACCTCGTCGGACCCCGAGCACCGGCCGCAGCCGCCTGAGACGACGCCTCCGTGAGCAGCGCCGACGCCGACGTGCTCGGCCGCCTCTGCCCAGTCTCCCTCCGGCTCGACTCTGGCCTCCTAGACACGGACACAGGAGCCTAGACGCGACACGGACACAACCCTAACCCTAGAGCTGACTCGGACTCGACACAGGACACTTCACGACGTGTCGGACACGATTCGACCCCGGTTTTCGGGTCCCCTTCAGGTATTCATAACTTTTTGCTCGTAGCTCGGATTTTGATTCCGTAAATTGTATCGCGTAGCCTGTTTGACCCTCTCGGTGCCCGGACAAACCGCTCGGAGCATCGCGTCCTGTGGTGATCGCACACCGCGATCCAAAAACAGAAAAAACTAAACCCTGTTTCACCCCGGAATCGAATACGCCCCGCCAAACGGGACGACTTGGTCGCGTGCGGTCTTCACCGATACGTGTGCGTCGTTGATACGGACGTGTGGGCTTTCGCAGAAGCTGATTCGGATGTGCGTGCACACCGGAATCAGTGCGTATCCGCGGACATCGCCTCGTATCCGACCATTCTGTTTCTCGCTGTAACTTAGTGTACACAAGTCAGATCGAAACAAAACTTGCGCCATTGGACTCGTAGCAATACGCTGGTCCTGTGAGCCAAGTTTGGTTCGATTCTGAGAACGTTGACAAAATCGTGTGTCGTGGGCCCCACAGGCTCCACTCGACGGGCGATTTTGAGAACGGCTCATCGGAATCCAATTCTGGAAGTTCCGTTGGGTTCGTATCATCGTTCCTGACCTATTGACACTAAGTTGGACTATTTTTGAGACCTTTGACCCTGACGCGTTTTTCGGTGCAAAGCGGCCCACATCTGGACCCCGCCTTGACCCGAAAATGACATTTTTGCCCTTGTCTCCAAATTGGACTCAAGGACAGGCGTTCCTAGCTGATTGATGTGTTCTGGACCTGATGGTGATGTTTGTTTCAGCAACCGGAGTAGTGCCTACAATCCCAGCTGAAGCTCAAGCTACAATTGAAACAGGAAATCCAGGCAAGTGTACCTTGCCATAAAATGCAGTTTATTGATTCATTTTGATTCTCTGCTTTAATTTCTGTGACTGTGGTACTTGCCCTATCAAGTAAATTAAACCCAGGACACCTGACACAAAGCATGATACATAATCTTCCTGATTATTCAAGGGGGTTTGTATAAGATATAATTTCATGACTTAAGTTTATTTCCTTAGAACATGACTGACTGCATTAGTTTTAATCTTGCATAACATGAACATTGAGAACTGTGACGTGAGATTACATTGGGTGGGGAGAGTATTACCATATCAAGGCTGATTATATTATATATATATGGTTATCTGGAAGTGTCCTAGTCTCTGACACAGAGCTTTGGCACCTGTACTGGCCCTTCGAGAAAACACTGCTATGGTTTCTTGTCACTGATCCTGTAGTAGTCTCAGCCTGAGTATGAATAATAATTCTCACTTGCATTATCACTTAGCTAGTTTAATTATTTACCCAGATTTGTTTGATAGCATCATCGGCATGCCACTGTCTTAGACTTAATAATTTATTGTGTTTCTCTTGTGTTTAACATATTGGTTGACTTACATGTTCATTCCCTGTATTTTGGCTCGTATTCTTTTGTACCTTGTTACGTCCCTCTGAGGACCTGGTTTTGTTCTCCAGTTATAGCAGACGAGATCTACCCTGAGGTGTACGGAACATGAGCACTACTCGGAGCCGTACCTGAACCTGAAGACGAGGTGATAGCTGAGGATTTTTCCTGAACAAATGCTTCGCCCTGCTCAGTCTTTTGGCAAATAAACTTTATTTCTGAACTCTTTATTTCCTGTCTTTGTGAACTTGTGTAAACAGACTTAATATCGGATTGTTCTCCGATTTTATTTACTTTGACTGTTGTTGTTTAATATTTCTTTTGGATGTTATTGCTATCTTATATCTGTGGATGAGTATAGTAAAACCCTGACTGATGTAATACAGCTTAAGTATGCCCGATGGATCCATTAAATTGGGTTTGTCCATCGGTGCATGCTGCTGGCCATTGCCATGTGTCCAATCCCTCGATATTTTGGGACTGGGGCGTGACAGAAATTGCTCGAAAAGCAGAAGGGATTGTTCTTTCTCAGAGGAAGTATGTGCTGGACCTCACAATGACAGGGATGTTGGGATGCAGACCTGGAGCGACGCCGATCAACCAAGGGTTCAAGCTGTGTGCTGAGGCTGGAGAACCAGTTGACCGAGACAGATACCAGAGACTGGTGGACAAGTTTATCTATTTGAGCCATACACGTCCTGATATCTGCTTTACAGTGAGTGTGGTGAGCCGCTACATGCATGACCCAAGGAAGTCATATGGACGCAGCGTACCAGATTATAAGATACTTGAAGGATACCCCGGGAAAGGGATTGATATTCAGGAAGAATGATCACTTGAGCATCGAGGACTACTATGACTCTGACTGGGCTAGTTGTACTGATGACAAAAGGTCTACCTCGGGCTATTGCATATTGTAGGAGGCAACTTGGTCTCTTGGAGGAGTAAGAAGCAGTCGGTGGTGGCCGGATCGACAGCTGAAGTAGAGTACAGAGCTATGGCCTTGAGAGTTGCAGAGCTGCTGTTGCTGAAGAGTATGCTGGTGGAGCTGAAGCTGGATCAAGGAGCCAAGATGAAGCTGTGGTGTGACAACCAGTCAACCATCAGTATCGCCAACAATCCAGTGCAGCATGACATGACCAAACACATCGAGATCGATAGGTTCTTCATGAAGGAGAAGTTTGACCGTGGACTACTGAAGCTAGATCATGTTCCAACCAAGGAGCAGGTAACAGAAGTATGACCAAGGGACTTAGCTCTGCAGATATGATTAGAGGATGTGACAAGATAAGCTTAGTGAATATCTTTCGCCCATCTTGAGGAGGAATGTTGGTATATTAGAATATTCTTGGTATATTTGTTGGTATATTAAAATATGTTTGGTATATTTGTTGGGATATTAGAATATTCTACAGGGGTTTTTAATGGGGTATTAATGTAAGATGAAGGATTGTAAGGCTATAAATAGCCAAGAGATTATCAATAAAATATAACAATTACTCCAAAATATTCTACAAAATCAGTAAAGAGTAGATATCTTCACTTACTGTAGGATAAGGCCACTTGGAGTGGGACTGCCACCAAGCCTTCAAGATGGAAGTAGTATCCCCAGGGAGTTTTCCAGCTCTCCGCTTGCGTAAGATCTCTTCTCTTATGTCCTCAATTTTTTCTTTGTAACCCTGCAGGTAAAGAATTTGGTTAGCTACTGCCCGGTTTGTTGCATCTGTAACATAATTTTGGGTTCCAACCTGCTTGAGTTCATGTTTAAGCTCCTGCCTAACACGCTCCATCAATGACCTCTCGCTCTCGGTTGGAACAAGAGGACCGAATCCCATGCTGTCTAGTCCATCCATACTTCCATCATAGATGTTTGTGTCACTATCCACTTGGTCATCGTCATCATCAGACATGGTTGCACCTGTTCCTTCACCGGGGGAGACGCCTGCCATTTTGACATGGAAGTCAGGAACCAGTCGACCTGGTGAGTATGAATGGGTGTACATAACAAGACAGGACTAGATAGATGGCCATAAATTGTTCTCATTTCATACCATTGATAAATAAGGATAAGGCATGCTAAACTGGGGATGAAGTCTTTTTGTAATTGGCATCCATTGACAATAAACACTTCTTGACCAAGGAGGACGAAATGATGCAGGGATAAATGATAGTGTGAGATACAAGAAATCAAGATAAAAGATGTGATAAAGGGAATGCGAGGGAATTTTGATCAATTCTAGTGTTCATCAGTTCATGAACCGTGACCGCCTACTTGCATGGACACGGAAAATTGGTGTCCGTGTTCGTATCGTGCAACATAGATGACTAATATTGTACCTACCAGAAAATGTATGTTTCCTATATATGTATCGTGTCCTTATCCGTATCCTATTCTTGCAACATTGTACAACCATGTACGATAGGTCCTTATCCCCTCCCTGTTATTTATCCTTTGCTAGGAACACCTAGTTTCAGTGGTCAAGCATCTTTGGATGTTTGCAGTAAGGTGTAAATCGAATAAGCTTCAAGAGGAATAGAAGTGTAGAATAAGCTTACTTCAATTAAAGAAAATTTTGTCTATCATGGCAATCACCCAAACACCTTCCTATGGGACTAAACGCACATGTGAACTTTAAACAAACATGAAAAATGGTTCCTCAATTGGGAACAATTCATTGGATGTGGGTCGTGTAGAACAGCATATCAATAGAACAGCATATCGGTGGCAATTCATACGGGGAGCTACAAAAGCCGTCCATGGTTGGAGAAACTCGAGAGAAGAAAAAATCAGCAGATTCTGCTGAATATCAGTAGAACAGCATATCGGTGGCATATACCGGCCGTATGTTGCCGGCATGTTTAGAAGAGTGTTTTTGATCCAGCAAGTTCGGCCAGGAAAATTGGTGACATAAGCATACCAACGGTATGCCGGAGGATTCGGGTTTGGTTCAGAAATTGTGCAGTTAAAATATATTTTCTTCGGCTCGACGTCCAGATTGCTCCTAGGCCATTGATTGCTAAACGCTAAAAAATTCTAGGGAGTTGCTACAGAGTCATTAAAGAGATTGAAAGAAAGCTCGTTGGAGATCTGCCAAAGGAGATGGTTGCAGTGTGCGTTGTAGTTCTTTCGTAAAGTTCTCTTATTGATTCAATAAATATTTGTCTCCTTGACCTGTGGAATAGGTCGATCTTGACCGAACCACATAAATCCTTGTGTGCTTCATGTTCATTGTTTGGTAATTATTGTGCTTTTTTATTCTTGTCATTATAAGGGTATCGTCGTGTTCTCGCTTCTGTGTGGTGCACAACAGTGTCTTATATCTAATGTAACGCTGCCCATCAATGCCCATCAATAACTTCTGTCAAACTCACCTGTAAGGCTTTGTAAAGATTGCTCAAGCTCCCAGCAAGCCATCACTGCTTCCATTGCATGAACACGAACATGCTGTTGTAGTTGTTCTTTGAAAGAACATAGTAGTAGGACATAATGTGTCTAAGAAAAGGGACAAAATTAGGTTAGATGACAGATTAAACAGAAAGCATTAGAGCCTGATAATTAATGCTGCAATTTTCAGAAATATTGTACAACGTGCTTTTTTAAAGTGCAATCTTGCTAGCAGGCAAGGACAACACTAGTGAAGTAGCTATCACCAAGAGAAACAGTGCCTAACCAGCTCAATTATTAATCCCAAGTAAGAAAAGATGAATTGCTGCAATATCTTACATCAGTACTGCTGTAGCAAAGGACCAACTTTATGTGAGACTGGTTTTGTTTCTTGGGGATGCTGTAGTATGCTACTATTTATACAATTAGCATCACCAACGCTAGTCTTAATGTGGTTTCATCAGCTACAAGAGCTATTAAAATGAGAACCATTCGACTAAAGTTATATGATTAGTCTTAGAGTGCGTTTTATATGCTATATAGCTGAGAATTCTATATTTTTGAAAATCAAATTCCAAGTAATTAATTTCTCTGAAAAATTATATTTCAACGGTTGTTGACTATAAAAATATTTCTGGGAAAACAAAAGATAAACAAAGAAAAAACAAAAAAATAACTCACAAAAAACAAAAAAGAATGAAAAAAACATTCTTCAAATGAAAACAGATAAAAAAAACCCCAAAAAAAGAAACATAGCAAGAATATCGTAAAATTACTTGGACATCGCTCGGCCATGGCAAGAAGTTCTTACGATAATTACTTCGACTGGTCGAGGTCCGCTCTTTTCTTTATCGTCGGCCATGGCAAGAAGAACTATCCTACTGGAAAAGTGAATGCGCTTGCGACAACCGATCCCTCTTATAATAAAGTGGAATCAAGGGAATTCTTTTGTGATTTCATAACTCTTCTCCGCCATCACACGACAAATCAAGAATATCGTAAAATTACTTGGACATCGCCGCTAAGTTGGTGAAAACTTATGCCAAAAGGAGAAACATAGCACAAGTCTTCCGCCTAAATTATTATATCCATACTCTAAATTATGAAATAGGGCGAGTTGTCGGTTGCGACATATTATGCTACCTAGCAAGGTCTCTACGAAGAGCTTGACCACTATCAGATCGAAAAGTGGAACACTAAGGAAGATCGTCATTGTAACCAAAAAGAAGATAAGGAGCATAGAATCTGAGTTCCGTGTTGGACTCGATTCTTCTTTTGAAGCACATCAATCTGGAGTTCTTAATGCACAACTACCATCCTTGATCAAGGATATGAAGCTATCCGTAACAAAGAGGATCGAAAGAGAGATGACCACCACTTCAAAACAGGGGATAACTACCAAGCAGTAGGCGTTCACTTCTGCATCCTGGGGTGGAGGTACAAGACCACCAAGGAGCATTAGCCACAATCGGAACCAATGGAGTGTACCTACTCATTGCAAGAAGTTGGAACACTTGAAGCGACATGCTGACAAAATTATCCACATCTGAAGACTAGAAAAAGTGTTAGTAATCATTCCAAAAGTAGCAACATCTCTTCTAAGTAGACTGGTGGATCCATACCTCAGCCTACCGCTTTTAGCTCTCCTGTTGACTTCTTCTCTCCAAGTGATCTGGAGAATATCCATAAATTTCTACAGAAGATAGATGGTGCCACGGCTTCCAATGTCTTCTCTTTTTCTTGTATTGATTCTTTTCTTTCTCTTGAGTCTACTTGGATTGTCAATTTTATTACTACTAATAATGTGTCTATTTCTTCCTATATTTTTTTATCATATGTTTTTTATTCTAGTCAGAATAAAATTAAATTGGCATATGGTTCCCTTTCTATTATATTTGGAAAAGGAGGAGATATTAAACTAGATATTTTAACTTTTAGCTCTTCATTACATGTTCCTAAATTGTCTTGGTAATCTCCTTTCAGTTGGAATTGTTCAATAACGTTTTCCCCCTGCTTATTATGTCTTTTAGAATCTCCTAAAAGAAATAACGGATTAACTGGTCGTGCAGCTGGAGGATATCTTTTTTATGTGAAGAATTCATCACCTTATCAGTCACTTGGAAAGATTTACGACAGTTGTTGGTGTTTTTGTCTTTGGACTAGTAAAGATAGTCTCACATTGACTACATCACCAAGTGGGTATCTCAATATAATACTTTGTATGAATTGAGGTGTGCACATGGGTTATAGTAGGACACATGGGTGCCATGTGGGGGTGTTTTCCTAGAAGAAAAAATGATTAACTCATCATTAAAACATTTATACTTTTTGTCATGCTCTTGGAATTATTTCCATAGGAGCTAAGCCCCAAAGCGACTCGGACTCGACTCGGACTCAAGGGCGCAAAGTGGCGCTTTGTTGGCGCACTTAGTACTTTGTGCGCTGAGTGGGCTATGCATTGGGCTGCGATTGTGGGATATCAATTTTGTATATTGATTTTTTAGTCCCACATCGGAAAGAAGAGGAGGATGGACTTCCGTCATTCCCTATATAAAGAGTCCTCTAGCCTCATTTTGAGACAGACCAAAAAGTTGAGAAAGAGGGGGTCCAAAGGAGTCCGTTCGAGTCACACAAAGAGGTGACTACGAGCGTTCTAGAAGTTCTCTTGTGAACATGCTGGCTCCTGGGAGCAGATCGTCGATAGAGGACGAATCTTGCTTTTGAGCAATGGTGGTCTTTACCGTCCCAACAAGAATAATTTTTTATTCTGTCTTCTTCTCCTTTTTCTTCTTGATTCGTTCTGTCTGATTGTAACTGCGTTTTGCAAGGAAGAAAGAAGGTAGTTTTCGTTTTATCGCAACTCTATTTTATCCGTCTGCAACTACGATTGCAAGAAAAAATAAGAAGTTTGGTTAATTCTAATTCTTTTGTAATCTTGAGAGCAAGTTGTAATCAGAATCCTTATATAGTTCTTCGTGGAAATCGGGAATAGTCAGAGTGGAAACTTTTGTGTGAACCTCTGATCTCGACCACGCGTTCTTCCATCCTTGGTTAAGCCTCGGGACTAACAATCTCAAAGCAAGATCCGAATATGGACAAGTTTTCACAAACTTGAGAAGATTGGCGGAATTCACTTCGAACATTTAGATGAGAGGAGTCCTTTGTCAAATGTTGAAAGTGAGTTGTCGATACCTACCATTTTCGAGGATGGAGGAGATAGCGGATTGAAGGACGCACATTCCAGTTGGAAGGAAGATTACAAGATGACCAAGGAATGCAGAGTATGCGCACAAGATGCAGACCTTTGCGCATGACTGGATTGGCGCTTTGCAAGACTTGGCGCATGGCAGCGCATTGGAAGTCTTGGCGTCTTGGTGCATGGCAGAGCTGGGCGCATAGTGTCTCAATGCGCATGATGGTCTCTGCGCATGAAGGCTTATGCGCATGGATTGGCGCATGATGGCTTATGCGCATAGATTGACGCATGGTGGCTTATGCGCATGGTGGCTTATGCGCATAGATTGGCGCATGGTGACCTATGCACATGAAGGTCACTGTACTATATAGGACTTGACGCATGGCTGGAATTGAAACTTGGAAGTAGAACCAATCCGAACCAATATAGCAAGGTATAACTAAACTTGGTTCTTTTGATTACTTAACTTGGTTGTTATCATTGCACAGGTTAAGTTCTATGGCGTGGTTGTTGACCAGTGGATGAAAACTGGTGCATCTAGCCACATGTGCTTGAGGAAGAGCTGTTGATCAATGTCGAAACTTTCTGTGGTGAAGGTCTTGATGGCAAGCAAGGATCAAGCAAAGGATCTGGAGATTGGGACAATGGTTCTGAACTTCGAGAAGTTAAGTTACAGTCAAAGGAATGCGTATAGCAACGTACCAGTGATTACCAAGGACCTGATCTCAGGAAGTCTGTTGCGGATTTGAGGGCGAAGATCAATGTTTGTCAGATGGTGATATCTTGGCATGAGACATACTTTGAAATAAACGTTCAGTTTCAAATGGATGTTCGAGCTTCTGCTTGTGACTGAAGTCTCATTGTAAGAGTTGTGGGACCCCAGACTAGGACATGTACTTCGTACTGCTAGATGTCTAGTCTAGGATTTATGTAAAACCCCTAATTTTTATAAACCGTATTAATTATTTAATTAATTATTTAATGGATTTATAGTAATTATTAGCTAATTAGAAGAAATAGAATTTATAGGATTTTTACTTTTAGGTGTTTGTGCAATAAAGGATTTATGGAGCAATTTTAAAATTTTTCTTAATTATTTACATGTAGGGGACCTTGTGGACTATTAATGGATTAATTGTATGCTCTAAAATAATTTCTAAATATATATATATATATATATATATATATATATATATATATATATATATAAAGTTTATTAATTAGAGATAGAAAAGAAAATAAGTAATGGAATAAGAAAAGAAATTAAAAAGAAAAAGAAAAAGAAAGAATAAAGGAAAAAGAATTAGAATTATATAAACCCTATCTCCTACCCAAGACCCAAACCCGTTATCTAACCTACCCACACCCGCGTTCCTAAGGAAATCAGCAGCAGCAGCTGCGATCTAACCCCCCGCGCGTATGAGTTCCCCCCACCCGCACTCTATATATATGTAACATATAACTCACAAACCCTAAACCTAAACCCCTTCCAACCATCTCGACCGTGCCGCCGACTTCCCAACCCCAGAGCCGCCTCGTCGCCAGAGCCGTTCCCCGGAGAAGACCTCAGCCGTTCGAACCCGCGTGACCGCGCACAACCCCGCGACAGCAGAACTGAACAGCGAAGCTCTGTTCACGCCCCGATTCCCGCGACAGCCAAACTCGACTCCGTCTTCACCGGTTTGTTCACGACCTATCTCCCTTCCATATATGTGTGTTAGTTTACCTCGAACAACGCGTAAACCTAGACGAAAATCGACGCCAAGTCGAGAAAAACGACCACCTTTAGTTCTAGAAAAACTGTTGTAACCATCATTGTTTAAGGACTTGTATCTCCCACCACAGAGATGCGAATTTAGTTTTTCTTTTTGCTATGCGAAGACCACCTAACCTAGATTATTTTTCGTAAATTATATTATTTTAATTGATGCTGTATGCAGAATTAAATTAGGATGAAAACCCATAAAAACCTGTTTTTCCAACTTCCAAAATTTGCGATACGGAGCGCGCCCCGCCAAACGGGACCGCCCCGTCGTGTACCAAGTGCACCAAAATGTGCGCACGGTATACCCAGACGTGTGGGCTTTCGCAAAAACTGATTCGGACGCGTGTGCGCGTCAGAATCAACCCATATCCACGACAAGTCCCCGTATCGCGACTTTTGCAAAATATCGCACCATTTAGTGTACGTTCGTCAGAACGCGACGAAACTTGCGCCATTGGATTCGTGGTATCACGCTGGTCCTGTGACCCAAGTTTCACGCGATTCTAAGACAGTTGACCAAGCCGCCTATTTGTGGGCCCCACGGTTGATTTTTTGAGCGAATTTGTGTTCGGCTCACCGGAATCCAAAATTGGATATACCGTTGAGTTCGTACTGACGTTTAGAATCTGTTTGACCTATAATGTTGTCCTATTTAGAGACCTTTACCCCTGGCACGCTTTTTGGTACAAAGTGGGCCACATGTGGACCCCGCTTTGACCCGAAATTACCGTTTTGCGCCTGTGTCCAAATTGGACGAAAAGGTAGTATTTTCTAGCTATCTCGCTTATTCTGGGAACGTTGGTGAAGTTTATTTCAGCATCCGGAGACGTTCATTCTGATGTCGTAGTTTCTGATCATGTGTGCTTGACTCCTGGACGTTACACTTTGCAGCTTTCTTACCAGGCAAGATACCTTGCCAAATTATTTTCAGTACTTTGCATGCTTATTATATTTCTGTATATTCATTGCATGTGTAGTTTCTTTCAGTAATTACTATATATTAGATATGTTGACACACACATGACACTTAGTATCATGCGAGGACAATCAGTAGACGTATGGGCTTTAACCACTCTGGTGAACCGTAGTAACTAGCACGCACTATGGTAGTCGTGTCCGATGGTCGCTACTCCCGCAGTATGTCGATTGATGGTGTCACGAGGGTCGCTACCCCCGCGATATGTCGGCTGATGATGTTCTAGACGGGTGTGTGAGTTGTGAGGCTTAGATCGAGTAGCCTATCCTTGCCCATACGTCGAAAATTTGTCCTCATTTGCATTCATATAGATTGTCTTGTACAGCGTACTTATATATTTTTCGTCTATATTGCATGTTTACTGTATTCAAATTGGCATGCTTCTATGTATCTTGTTACGTCCCTCTGAGGACGTGGTCCTTTTCCAGGTGTAGATGTTCATGACTATTCGCAGGAGCACGGATCAGGTCTTACTACTTATCTCTCCCGAGGAGGCCCTACCTTCTGAGCATCCTTGATTATCTCTAGCGATGGATCGCTTCGCTGATACCTTTATATCATCATTTTACTTATATTAGATATTTACCCTTCTCCCTCATGTTAGTGTTGATATAGTCATTGGTAGTGGATTTGTCTCCACCCGACTATTATTTTGGATTATTCAGACTCATTATTCTAGTTTAGTTATTTCTTTTCTATGACTTGTTGTGTGGATGAGATTAGTATTTCTGTGACTTGTGACTATATATACCACATGTGAGTTAATATTCATATTACAGCGTACGTATGTATTATGGTATCCATATATTGGAGTTGCCATATACATACGGCTGACATGCTTACGTGTTCCTAGTCCTACGTATTTTGGGACTGGGACGTGACAATTTATCTCCAAATATGGGAGTAAGGAGGTGGAGAAGTATAAGGTTTGTGCGCAGACAAAGATCACAAAAACCGTTCAAACGGGTAAACCGAAGTACAGATCTTCTGGAGTTGGTTCACTCAGATATCTGTGACTTCAAACAGTTCTCCACAAAGTCCAAAATGAAGTACTTCATTACTTTCATCGACGACTACTTGAAGTACACCGTACGTCTATCTTCTCTAGTTAAAAGACGAAGCATTCGAGAAGTTCAGGGTTGAGGCTGAACTTCAAATGGGACAGCAACTCAAGAGACTCAGAAGTGATCTAGGCGGAGAGTATAGGTCTATTGAATTCGCATCGTTCTGCAAAGAAAATAGAATTGTCAATGAGACAACTGCTCCGTATTCTTCTCAATCAAATATAATAGTTGAAAGTGTCTGGCGTCTCTGAAGCTTCCGGAATTAAAGATTCAGAAGATGGAATCGAGGACTACGAAGACAATCTATGATGCTGAGAAGAGTAATGCTCGGAGATTTCTTGATATCGAATTAAATCATATCATTGAATCTCGCGACACAGAACTCCTCGAAGATAAATTTGCAAGACACAAGAACATTGTTATCGCGGATATTTCAAAAAATAGTGTGGGTGCACAGGAGGCTGAAGCTTCCAACGAAGATGTAGTCCAAGAAGAAGTTGTCATCCCAACGACAATCCCAACGACAACGATCGAACCAGAACTCGCAGAGCCGGTGTCTAAGCGAGTGAGGAGAGTGAAGGACTTCGAAGAAGATTGTCACCTATCATGTGGAAGCAGATCCGCTTACCTATGATGAGGCGATGAAGACCAGAGATGTCTTCTGGAGGAAGACAATAAATAATGAGTATGACTCAATAACCTCCAACCACATTTAGGTGTTGATCAATCTGCCTGAAGGAGCTAAACCAATCAGATGCTTATCAGATCTTCAAGTCAATGAAGATGAAAGCAGACAGAACAGTTGAGTTCAAGACAAGGCTATCTGCCTAGAGTTTTTCTTAGACAATAGGGGATTGAGTTCTTTGGCACCTCGATGAGGGTGTCATAGATCATGATGATGATTGCCGAAGCTGCTATTCACAAGCTGATTATTTATCAGATGATGGAAAGACAACAAGTTTTGGATGAAGACAGACATGAGAGATTCACGGACAATAGTCAGAACTATTGTCATTCAGGTTTGAAGACAGTCTGCGAATTGGTAATATCTCGATACGGCCTGAAGCAATTCACAGGATGTGGCAGCAGGAGTTTGACAAGTCATCTAGTCAAAGTTGTCGCAGGATCAGCGAGACGGACAAGTGTGTGTACACGAAGTTCGCTGATAATGGAGGAGTCATCGTTTGTATCAATGTGGACGACTTGCTAGTCCCAGGTGTGGACACAGAAGTGTCACTAACAAAGATGTCCTTTTTGTCCAAACTCAGGACATGGAATTGCGGATGTCATCCTGAGGATATAAGATAATCCGGATGTCAGGTGGGCTTGCTTAGTCACAAGCTCTCAGCATGAAATGTTGATCACACGCTTTGGGTATTAGGGACGATACTCCTCAGGTGTGACATGAATATGAAGTCAAATCCAAGGAAAAGCGTCAGACAGTTGGTGTACTCGAGCATCATCAGGTGAATGATTCAAGCTGCGTATACCACCAGGCCTAACATAGCTTTTGTTGTAGGGATGCTGAGTCGGTTCACAAGCAGTATATGTGTTGAACACTGAAAGCTGTGAAGAGAGTCGTCAGAATTCTCAGGAGAACTCAGTAGTATATCCTATGCTACAACAGTTATCCAGATATGAAGAAAGGCTTTGGTGATACCAGTTGGTACTCAGGAAAGAAGAGTGAAATATCCACAAGAGGACGTGACTTCTCCAGGGATGGTGTTGTTATATCGTGGAAGTTGAAGCAGCAGTCTTTGCTCTCAGAGTTCTTTGCACTATCAAGCTGTAGTATATAAAGCAGAAAAGCTCTGGAAGCTCTCAGATGATCTTTCTATGGTTAGTACACAGATTCGGGTGATACCGACATACTGTGTAAACCAGGAAGATGCAACAGTGGCATATGTTCATCTCTTCAACGGTTTGAAGAGAACTATGTGGATAGAACACAGGATACTGAATGAGTACAGATTGTGTGGATTATTACAGTGCTTTAATGATCGAAGTCAGGTAAATCTGGCGGATCCGTTTATGATAGGCCTCAAGGGCCAGTACAGGACACTAAATGAGTGCAACTAGCGTAGATCATTACAATGTTTGATAATCAGAGCCAGGTGGGTCTGGCAGATCCGTTCATGTAAGGTCCCCAGCGCCAGCTGATCCCAAGAACTATAAAGGAGGGTAGTACTCTATGTTATAATGGCGTGACACCACATGAGGGAGTGAACCTCGGCTTTGGGTCATGTTATAAACCCCCTCATCCAGAAATTAGTTATTTTAATTTAATATAATATTTAGAATTATTTTTTTATTATTAATTATGATTAAGTAAACAAAAGTATCATTTAAAAATATTTTTCGTAGTTTTGATTTTTAGGAGCACAACATTAGCAATTATCTCCAAACAAATTTTATATGCATGATCTAGACGAACCCACCTTCATTTATGATTATCATATCCCACTCAAAACATCTCATTGTGCTCTATTTTTAATATAAAATATTCGAGTCAAAAACTCAATTTCTAGCACCTACAGTGCAACGTTGACCATTCCAATTTAAATTGGAGATCCAATTTCGACCAATTTTTTCGACCTAATGCATGGTCATGATCTAAACTAGGTCTAAAACACACATGATATCTGTGTCCCACTCTCTTGAACCTCTATGTGCTACCTACCCTCAATAGTCACAAATGATCAATTTCCTAGTCAATCGGATCAACCTAGTCAAACTAAACCGCAACGACCTGAACCTGACCCAACTGGAAGTAGTTGGACTTAACCTAGGTTGACTAAGCTAGGTTTGACCATTCATATTAAACATCATTTCAGTTTTGGACAGCCATGGGTTTATTAAATCATTAGGTTGTAATGTGAAAGGGAAGGGATTATAACTTGTAACATTTTCTTACCCCATTAGTAACTCATCATCATCAAAGCCTTAAACCTCCACTTAATATCTCTCTCACCCTCATTTCTCCGGCCATCATTCACCTCTACAACCCTTCCTCTCCCCACTAGCAAAAGTTGTAACTCCAAACATTTTCCCTCCCCCACTAGGCTGTCCATAACCCCCCTCTTCACCTCCCTCATTCAAAGCACCTGAAGAAAACTTCTTCCTATCTCTCTTTCTCACATTTTCTCTTCACAAATAATCTCTAAATTCCTTCTCGATCTCCCTCCACACCTCCATCTATCCAACCCTACCCAGGCTGAATCCGAATTCAGCAATACCCCCACCAATCCGGCCCTATCTCCCTCCACAGTAAGTATCTTTCTCTCAAATTTTGTATGCTTCTTCCTCTCCCTGTCCTTATCATTTTTTCTTCACAAACTTTCCCATCAAAACTCACTCTAAATTCCTCAAAATAGCCCTCCATCAGAGGTGTTCAGGCTGAATCCGAATTCAATGTATTCCTCTTCTCAGGCCACTCCACCACTTCCATAGCCTCCAAACCACCACCACAGCACCCAAATCTCCTTCCGCTACCTCTCTTTAACATGTTTACTTTATAACTAAGCACCTAAATCATCCCACAACTCCCCCAAACACCCCCTAGAAATCGAAGATACCCTGCTAAACCCGCCAGCAATAGCACCACTTCAACACCTTGTTGCCACCACTTCCAGCACCAAAACCCCTTAAACAACCACCATATCCTCATCCTCTACCTCTACCCCGATATCTCTAAGCCTCAAAGCATTTGGAAAAATATTTTGAAGCCCCGGACAGCAGCTACGAGTCGAAGTGTCCAAATCTGGACAGATTTGTGCAAGCAGTGCACAGTCCTCTTTTGCCTTCCCATTTCACTTTGGTAATAGCTCAAACTCCACCTACTCAACCCTCTCTACTACAATTTGGTAAGAGCTCAGACTTGAATGTTATTTATGCACTTGTTGTCCTATTCACTTTACATGATCTAAAACCCAAGCAACCACTTGCAAAACATGACTTTTACTCCAATTGTCACTAAATTTCAGAATATATAAGTTTTGTTTAGGGTGTTACATATAAATAAATGCATGGTTGAGACATGATTAAATTTTGTGCAACTAGTAGTACACTTTGCATAGGTTTTGTGCTATCTAGTTTTATTATTTATAAACGCTATGTTAGAATGTAGAAGATGTCATGCTAGGGTTGCGCACTTGTTATAGTAGTGTTTACACACTTTCTTGGTCCTTGACTAGTGAACCTTAGCCAACCTACTTAGTTAGAACCCCTAATTATTTTAGACTCTAAATAACTGATATCATTGTTTAAGTTGTACCCTTGATTAATTTAGACTATAATTGTCTAATGATTAATGACGTTGAGTAGTTGTACTCTTGTGCATGCTTAGTGAACCGTGTCATAGTGACTGATTTTATGATATTATATATTTAGGCTCTTGGGATCGCACGAGCGTGGATTCGAGAGCAGGTTCTTTGTATTATCAGCTTGGAGTTCCAGGCAAGTGTTCATTGCCTTTGTTACAGTATTCTGTGCTTATTGCTATTACTAGCTTTTGATATTATATTTCTAGTTCTTTGCATATATGTTATTGTGACCCTAGGACCGTTGAGATACTTAGCGTCCGAATTGTATTCGGATGCCGACTTCCGTACGCGAAATCGGGTATCGTTAGATTACATTCTCATCGTATTAATTTGTTCGTGCTAATTCTTACACTATATACCTTAGGACACTGGACACGACTTGCATGTACAGAAGCCTTACTTGAGACATTCAAGGTTCCCGGCTTCTGTGTCAGGATTTAGGATCAGTGACTTAAGATAGTTGACATGAGTTTATCTACACATTGACTCGCGACATAGTTAGTGATTGATCTTGCGTGTTATGGACATGAGACGTGAGATACATGGGGATTGGAAAGAATTTACCGTACCGCTAGGCTACCACACACTACTAGCTACCGATACTTGCGCTTCGGTTCTATAGTGCTGCAGGTACCTTGACGGGGCATGTACGTACCTACTACTACTATTACTACTAGCTATTGTTGTGTCTATGCAGACCTACAGGACCCGGTGGTTTAGCAGACGAGTACGTTCTCACTTGCATTCACTTAGCTGGTTATGATAGATACCCTTGAGCACATTGTTTATTATTTTACTGTTACATTGGCATGTTGTTTCTTGTACTTTGTTACGTCCCTCTGAGGACCTGGTCCCTTGCCAGTTTTGCAACATAGATGTAAACCCCCTGATTTTCAAGAATTTTTAAATTTGGATTTTTTTTACAATTTTCTGGAATTTTCTGAAATTAAATACAGGTATTTTTATTAAAGGATTTTTAAATGATAATAAATAATATTATAATAGTATGAAAATAATATTTTATGGTGTAAAATAGAAAACCGAGCATGGGGTATTTTTCCGGGAATTTATTGGATCCCGGATGAATTTTTAAAGCATTAAAAACGATTGTAAAATTTAACTGATAAAGTAAATCAAATTAATTAAGAAAAACCAAACCAAACCATTGTTTAAACTGAACCGGACCGGCCGGTTTGATCAAACCGAACCGGCCCAACCCTTAGCGGGTCGGATCCGGGTCAGACCCGACCCGCCAAGACCCGATCCGACCCGAATACCTAAAGCCCTAACCCCCGAATCCCAGCCGACCCTTCATCTGGCCGGCGGCCGTTTCCGCCGCGTGGCCGCCGGCCGACCCCTCGGTTCGGTTTCCCCGCACCCGGCGACCTCCTCCCTTCCTCTTCCGGCCAACGTCCGGCCGATTCCCATCCCCAATCCCCCTATAAAAGCCTAGCTAGGCCGACCGGGATTCCCCTTCAAACCCCACGCCACCGGACCACCCGCCGGACCTCCCCTGCTCAGTCGACTAAACCCTCGGAGCCGCCGGACTCGGAAGCCTCCGCCGCACCTCCAGACCAGTCCGCCGCTCCGCCACTCCACTCGAAGAACCGCAGCCGCCTCCTTCCGAGCAAAACCGCTCGAACTCCGGCCGACCGAACCCATCTCCACCTCCGGATCTCGCCGGACAGCCGCTCCGGACCTCCCCGAGCTTTTCTCGACCACCGCCGGCCCGAACCCAACTTCCTGTGTCGCAGAAACTCTGCCCTAGCAAGGACACAGCTTGGACACGGATCCAGGACACGGGGATTCAAGTTTGACACGCATATTTGGATTTTTCAGACCATATTCAGGTAACCGTAACTTTTGACTCGTAGCTCGGAATTCAATTCCGTAAATTGCATTGCGTAGCCTGTTTGACCCTCTCGGTGCCCGGACAAACCGCTCGGGGCATCGCGTCCTGTGGTGATCGTACACCGCGAACCAAAAACAGGAAAACTCAGACCCTGTTTCACCCCGGAATCGAGTACGCCCCGCCAAACGGGACGACTTGGTCGCGTGCGGTCTTCACCGATACGTGAGCGTCGTTGATACGGACGTGCGGACTTTCGCAGAAGCTGATTCGGATGTGCGTGCACACCGGAATCAGTGCGTATCCGCGGACAACGCCCCGTATCCGACTTTTCTGAAACTTGCTGTAACTTAGTGTACACACGTCGGATCGAGACGAAACTTGCGCCATTGGACTCGTAGCAATACGCTGGTCCTGTGGGTCAAGTTTGGTTCGATTCTGAGAACGTTGAAAAAATCGCGTGTCGTGGGCCCCACAGGCTCCACTCGACGGGCGATTTTGAGAACGACTCATCGGAATCCAATTCTGGAAGTTCCGTTGGATTCGTATCATCGTTCCTGACCTGTTGACACTAAGTTGGACTGTTTTTGAGACCTTTGACCTTGACGCATTTTTCGGTGCAAAGCGGCCCACATCTGGACCCCGTCTTGACCCGAAAATGACGTTTTTGCCCTTGTCTCCAAATTGGACTCAAGGACAGGCGATCCTAGCTGATTAATATTTTCTGGATCTGATGGTGATGTTTGTTTCAGCAGCCGGAGTACTGCCTGCAAATCCAGCTATTGCCAGAGCTACACTTGGAGCTGAAAACCCAGGCAAGTGTACCTTGCCATAAATGCAGTTTAATAATTCATTTGCTCTAGATTTATTTTCTTGTGATTGTTGTACTTGCTCAACCCTAGGGCCGTGTGACTTGCTTAGCGTCCGATCATAGTCGGGTGCCAACACCGTACGCGAGGTTGGGCAATGTCATTTAGAGATGGATATCGTGACATTTATATTCTTGTACTTGCCCTATCAAGTACTTATTACCCAGGACACCTGACACAGAGCATGAGACAGGATTTTTCTGAAATATTCAAGGTGATTCTGTATAGGATACAGGTTTATGACATAGACATGACATTCCTAGATGTTATATTCATAGACATAGTATGACTCACTGCATTAGAGATGATTTTACGTGACATGGACATGAGGCATCGTGGACATGAGACGTAAGATTACATTTGGGTGGGGAGAGACACGCAGGCTTCAGGCTGATCATATAAATATAATTCATAGTAAACACATAGTAAAATACATAGTATAGCTGCTACCGGCTCCCCGACACAGAGCTTGTAGTGGTATCAGCCTAAGTTTTAGTGATGCTCTCAACTTGCATTTCACATAGATGGTTATATAGTTGACCCTATTGTTTCATTAACTGCTTTACTGCATTTATTTTGGCTTGTGCTTTCTTGTACCTTGCTATGTCCCCTGAGGACCTGGATCCGGATTATGTCCCCAGGATTTGCAGACGAGGTTTATCCAGAGGTCTACGGAACAGGTGCTCTTCACGGAACAGTACCCGTAGCTGAGGACGAGGTGATCGCTGAGGACTTCTCCTGAACCATTGCTTCGCCATGCTCAGTCGTTATTTCCTGTTTAATTAAACTCTTTAATTTCTGTTTATGAGATCATTGTACCAGACTTATATCGGGTTGTTCCCCGAATACTTTGCTGAGACTGGATGTTTAATTTACTTTCTTTATTGCTGTTGATTTATATTTTTTTCTGTGGATGAGATTAGTTCTGACTTATTGTTATAGACCTTATATACAGCTTAAGTATGCCCGATGGATCCATTAAATTGGGTTTGTCCATCGGTGCATGCTGCTGGCCATAATCACGCATCCGGTCCCTCGGTATTTTGGGACTGGGGCGTGACAATAGATCATTGTGGAGCCTGCATGGAGTTACTAATGTGTGTTGCTTTGTTATACAGGCATTAGTACCAGGTACTTATATCATTTATACCGAAAATATGTTTATTTATTCATATTGTTGATTCATCTACTGATATAGCCTAGTCTTTATAGACTCATATTTTTTTTCTCGAGTCCATTCGAGTTTTTGTGTTACTGGACGACCAACTTTAGCACATGTAGTTCATTCTTGATGTATTCTGTACATTATGGATTGAGACATAGATATATTTACTATTTTATGTAGATATTGACCATGATATTACAGCTTATACGTATTCGAGTCGGACCAGAGTCTGGTCGAATGCGTAGATGGCATGTTACATATTTCTAGTCGTACGTATTTGGGAATGGGACGTGACCGTGTCATAGCGACGTAACACCGCATATAGTCAAGGACACAACATATATGGGCTTGGAGGACCTCTAATATTGTGTCTTTGCAATCCTACCATTTTGTTTTATGTTATTAGTTCAAAGAGAAATCTACTAGACATCTAACTATTGGTTCAAGGGAGGACCATTGACTGGGAGAATATCAGGAACAGTGGGTAGTCCTTTGAGACATTGAGGGATTACGGACTCAGAACCACTGTTGTCTACTAATTGTTGTTTTGTATAGAACAAGTCATGTGGGAGGATGGCTTATAAACCTTAATAAGTTCTTAGACATTTTGAATGTCTGGTGTGCTTAACATGAAGCACGGTAGCGCAGCACTACAAAGGAGCGTAAGGTCTCCATGCTACAGTGGATAACACCACCAAGAGGTTCCTCGGTAAGGGTAATGCTTCGGCTTCGCGAGCCATGTCACAGCGGCGTAGCACCGCACATAGGCAGGTAACCTAATGTTGTAGAATGAAGAGTGTTGGCAGCACTACAAAGAGGCCGGTGTCCTCATGTTATAGTGGTGTGACACCAGAGAGGTAAAAGACGTAAATCCTCGACTATGCGAGCCATGTCACAACGGCATAACACCGCAAGGAAGCGCAAGGCTTCATGCTGGGTAGTTTAGTACTACAAAAAGGCTGGGACCTCATGCTACAGTGACATGACACCACGATGAGGTTTAGCCTCGGCTCTGGGCCATGTCATAGCGGAGTAGCACCGCAAGGAAGCTCGAGACTTCATGCCAAGGACTCTTTAAAAGAACTCACCTAGATTATATGGAAAGAGATATAGGCCATCTCTTGAGAAAAACTTGTAGACATCCAAAATACATACACCGAAACCAGACGTGCACAGGACCTTTAATATGCAACCAGAAGCACAGCTGATGTCATTGTGTGAATGAAAATAATTGCAGCTATGGTGCAGAATTCAGGGCTTGGTCCATTCTTTTATCATACTGTTGTTCGACCCATACGAGAAGATTCAAGTCGAAGCAACATCTATCCTAATGCATGATGGGCAGTCACTGTAAGGAACGCTCAACCCATATATATTATGATATGTGGGGGATTGTTGATATTTTTGTCGTTGGACTAGTAAAGATAGTCTCACATTGGCTACAACACCAAGTGGATATCTCAATATAATACTTTGTATGAGTTGAGGTGTGCAAATGGGGTGTGGTGGGGCACATGAGTGCCATGTAGGGGTATTTTCCTAGGAGGAAAAAGTATTAACTCCTCATGAAAGCATTTATGCTTTTTGTCATGCTCTTGGAATTATTTTCATAATAGGAGCTAAGTCCCGAAGGAGCTTAGCAACTCGAATTCGGACTCGGGCTCAAGGGCACAAAGTAGCGATTTGTTGGCGCACTTTGCATTTAGCGCGTCAGCATCGTCGCAAGGCGCTTGTGCGCTGTTGTTATATTCGTTTTATGCGCGAGTTGCATGCGCGTGTTACATGAGCGGGCGTTGAACGAACGCTGGACGGACGCTGAGCGGGTGCTGCACGGACGCTAAGTGGGCTATGCATTGGGATGCGATTGTGGGATATCAATTTTGTATATTGATTTTTTAGTCCAACATCGAAAAGAAGAGGAGGATGGGGTTCCATCATTCCCTATATAAAGAGCCCTCTAGCCTCCTTTTGAGACAGACCAAAAAGTTGAGAAAGATGGGTCCAAAGGAGTCCGTTCGAGTCACACAAAGAGGTGACTACGAGCGTTCCAGAAGTTCTCTTGTGAACTTGCTGGCTCCTGGGAACAGATCGTCGATAGAGGACAAATCTTGCTTTGAGCAACGACGGTCTTCACCGCCCCAACAAGAATAATTTTTTATTCTGTCTTCTTCTCCTTTTTCTTCTTGGTTCGTTATGTCTGAAGACCGTTGTTTTATTGTATCTCTGTTCAGTCCGTCTACAACTGTGATTGCAAGGAAGAACGAAAAATTTGGTTAATTCTGATTCTTTTGTAATCTTGAGAGCAAGTTGTAATCAAAATCCTCTTCGTTGAAATCGAGAATAGTCAGAGTGAAAACTTTTGTGTGAACCTCTGATCTCGACCACGCGTTCTTCCATCTTTAGTTAAGCCTCGGAACTAACAATAGTAGTATCAGTCGTGAGTCTGCAACTAAAATTATTATTTGGCATACAAGGTGAGGTCATTTATCTTTCTAAGTCATTGTGAGTCCTTATGTTTGAACTTTTTATGTCATCTAATATTGAGTCTTTTGCTTGTCAAGTATGTCGGTTTTCGAAACATGTTAAAACTTCGTATTCTTCGTCTTCAAATAAAGTTGATCAATGTTTTGATCTTTATTCATTATGATGTTTAGGGTTCTCATGTTGCCTCCGTGAATAATCATTAATTTTTTTATTACTTTCACTGATCACTTTTTTTAGATATACTTGGATATTTTTAATGAAAAGTCGTGATGAAGTCCCTAAAGTTTAACAAGTTTTTCAAACCCAAATTGGAAAATGTTACCATGCACTTGTGCCACCACGGTCACATTTTCCGCTTCTTTCTTCTTCTTCTCATTTTGTAGGCACATGTCATCAATTTCCTTGAAAGATAACATTGCAAACCCTTCTTTCTTTCTTGATGTCAATAGAGTTCGTACTACTTACGATCCTTTATCAAGAGACATTCGCCTTTCCTCTACCATCAATTTGCTTACTCTCAGAAACAACGGTCTTCGACTATTAATTAGATAGAATTAACGATGTGACCTCCAGCTTCATCATATCCTTTCCATATATAAGCATCATCACAAAAGGGCATTGTCTTCTTCCTCTACTTTTGCACTAGTAGTGTCGAGTTGGTTCAAAAGTCTTTTGAACATGTTCAAGTGTTCCAGTAGATCTTAACTTTCTTTTTATTCTCAAACCGAACAATTGCTTTAGTTAAGAGCTTTATCATGATGCTTTACTTAAGAGCTTTATCATAACAGACTTCGTCATGTATAGTCTCTTTAACTAAGTGGGATAGGTGATAGAGTACTGTGAAAGAGTAAATAAGAAGGATATTAATTAAGGATATAATAAAGAAGAAAGACTCATATGTTATTCTTCTTCAATAATAGAAAAGTAGTAAACTTAAAAAAGTATATTGAAAAGTAGAGAAGTCAAAAGATTTGCAAAGGGAGGCACTTGTAAAGGAGACGGAAGTTAAGTACTCGTGGTAAGTCGAGTTGCCAGAGACATGTGGTGGTCGAAGTAGCTCATGATGGACTTGATCTTGTCGGAAAGGGCTTGATTGGAAAGTCACTATTGATTGTAAATCGGCTACAACTTAGAACCACGAGATGTTGGTAATGTTGACATTGGAGAGGGAGGTCGAGAATAAACATTAATTGTCGAATTAAGTTGGTTGAATGTTGGAGTGGTAGTGATTAATGGGCGCGTGAAAAGGAGGCCAAGTGGGAGTTGGAACACCTAGTTCATGGTTGAGATGACTAAAAGGTAGGTTGGAATGTACTGGTATGATTGGGGTAGCATTGGAAATTTTGAAGACAGCTACGAACAAGCAGATGCAGGATGGAGGAGGATGTCATGAATAGGAAAAGGCTCAGGATGGTTGGAGAGGTCGAATGCTGCCGTGAGAATAGAGAAGATAGCTATAGGGCTTGTTACTACCATGATTTGTGTGTGTGGGTTTGCGTTGGTCTCATCCTAATTATGATACCATATTAAAGTTTATGAAAAGAATAATTTTATCATGCTCAAGGTCAAGCTATTTTAAAAGGCGATATATGATGCTGAAGACAAATTTTGACAACTATACAATGGCTAACATGTAACACCACTAGCGACATCACCGAAGCATAACAAAGATAATATTATCAAGGCACCATATAACTAACACAACAACCTCGTGACTGTTCACACAAATCATTTCATTTCATCATAGATAATTAATTGTGCTAGAGGATGCAGGTTTTGAATCACGAAAACAACATCTTAATATACATGGAAGTAAGGTTGCGTACACATTGACCTTTCCAAAGTTTTGTGTAACCAGGAGACTCGTGGCAGTGGCACTGAAGACCATTATTGATAATTGTGCTCAAACTCCATAAGCATGCTTTTCGTCAAACATAAATTTATTTTCCCTCTTCTTACTTAAAAAGAGAACACAAGTATTGCTTAATCAACAAAAGTGGTTAAAAAAAAATAAACTAGAATATAAAATGCATGACTACCTTATCTAGATTGGCACTCCTGTCCTTAAGAGAAATTTCCTAAAATCTACCATGCAACCTTTGGCTTCTAAGAGGATGCCTAATTCCATCTACCAAATTCTTAATTTTATAACTAATACAACCCAACAAAATTAAAGCGTGAGTAACAAGCTCAAATACATTCACACCACCATCTCATGGTCATCATAAACTACAAGAGGCTGCAAAAGAATATATATATATATATATATATAATATATATATATATATATATATATATGGGTAAACGGGATATGAGCCATAATGTTCATTTTTTCTAAAATGAACCATGCACATGTGGACCAATAGGAATAGCGTACTAGTGCACATGGGATGTAGGAATCCATTCCTATTGGTCCACATGTGCATGGCTCATTTAGAAAAATGAGCACTATGGCTCATATCCCGTTTACCCTATATATATATATATATATATATATATATATATATGTGTGTGTGTGTGTGTGTGTGTGTGTGTGTCAATGAGGTCCTAGTCTAACGGTTAAGACTAAGACATACGACTCAGGCGGTTGCGGGATCGAGACCCCTGGATGCCATTTTAATTATCCTTTGAGGGAATTAAGTGGTGAGATGATGGTGGGTGCACTGCAGGTGTAGTGGAGTGGTGCGGCGTGGTGCGGTACAGCTACGGATGTATGAGGCCCTTCGGGCCGGAATGTAGTCTTCTGATTGGAATGGTGCCTTCGGACTAGAGATTTGTATATATAGACATTCGGACTAGATTGGTTGTAAGCTTTCGGACTGAGTTGTAACCTCTCACTTCTTTTATAATATATATATATATATAATATATATATATATAATATATATATATATATAGAGAGAGAGAGAGAGAGAGAGAGAGAGAGAGAAAAGAATAAATGCATGTTACTGCTGAAATACTATGTCATCGACCTACATTCGCTTGAGAAATCAACAACTACCAACTTAGGTCAATCTATTTCCTTGGTGAATAACTAGCACATATAAATATGCATTGGCGAAATGATGGAATAACTTTGACAGAGGTCCCTTCGCTGTCATGGATTTATTAGTACCAGTGAAGAGAATAGAAGGGTCGCAATGTATAGCCATAGAGTAACCTAGCTAGCTAGTACTATCAAGTTGGATTTTCTCTTCTTTTTTTTTCGATCTACCTAGCGAACTGACAGTCCTTTACATTCTACCAGGAGTTGCAGAAGTGCTGCTCATCAAATTAAAGGTATCAAAATTACTACACAATCGTACTGGTAGAATTGCCTAAAGTCAGCCTAATTCATCCAAGTATAGCCTGGCTCTAAGTGGACTTTTTAGAAAAAATTACATAGACGTGTTGGAGTAATATAAAAATATAACACTGAACTATAAAGTTTAATTTGGTAAAGCGACAAAGAAATTTTAACAGGTACATTGATGAATCAAACATCAATCTCTTATTATTATAAATCTACTGTTATAAAGTAGTTTCAAAAATAACTTTATATCAGTCATATGTATATCTTTAATTAATTAAAAAAAATTACTTTCAAAATTTTTTTTTTTCTTGGACACAACCTCAATTAATTAAAAGATACGAAAAAAAAAAAAATCCAAAATTAGCTTTCTTTCTTTTCTTCAGAACAACCGGAAAGATTAGGTAAATTAAAAAAGGTTTAGAGCACAAGAAAATTAGTCCCATAAATATCGTGTAATGTGTCCGTTCAATATATATATATATATATATATATAATATATATATATATAAACGGGAATATCAACTATAGTGTTTATTTTTCTACATATGTAAAAGTCTATTTATATTGGTCCACATGTACATGATTCATATAAAAAAAAAATGAACATTATAACTCATATCTCGTTTATATATATATATATATATATATATATATATATATATATATATATATATTATATATATATATATAGAGATCAAAAGTTCTACCGCGGGAGTCCCGTACCTCTCCCGTGTCGGATCGGGAGGGGGGGAAGGGGGGACGTGGGGCCCATTCGATCAAAAGATAGAAAGAGCGGAGTTCGACGGGACTCCAAAAATGAGACTCCATATATATATATTCCTACATGATTCAATGCACATGTGGCCAAT